>JAKUCV010003946.1:2017-45419 GCA_028386065.3 Turnera subulata | reverse complement strand
AATTATCCACTCGCACCTTCCTAGGATAAACATTGGCACCTTTGCGAGGGCAAAACCTACCAAGTGTTGATCTTAGGCTTGATGAGTGCTTATCATGGAAGACAACTAAGAACTTAATATTTTACATCAACATATAATTCCAACACATCACATGCTTGTTCTTGATAAATCATACATTGATGTCATGTAAGTTTGGAAACCAAAATTACATGTGAACATCGATGTTCAACTTGTAACATCGATGTTCAACTTGTAACATCGATGTTGTGAGAATCTAATTCTCTCCAACTACTTGGCAGTAGCTCAATAACATCGATGTTCAACTCTTAAACATCGATATTGTTAAGATTCTTGAACTCCAAACTATTTGACAGTAGCTCAATAACATCGATGTTGAACTTTCAAACATCGATGTTGTTGAGATTCTGAAAGTTTAAGATTTTGGCAATACTCAGTATTTCGGCCATATCCAGAGCTGTAGAGCTCGGATTTGTGCAAACTTGGTGTCTCTGGAAACTAAGAAGTAGGGGTACAACTTTGCTGTTCAGGCCAGACACCAATTCGGCCTCCTTCTGCCCCAAATTTGCTGTTGAAGTCGCTGCAGTCCACAACATCGATGTTGAACCCTTCAACATCGATGTTTGGAGTAGCTGAACTTCAAACCATTTGGCAGTAGCTCAAAAACATCGATGTTGGACATTAAAACATCGATGTTGTGAGTACTTGAAAGTTCAATATCTTGGCAGTAGCATTATAACATCGATGTTTAACATTTAAACATCGATGTTTGGGCCCTGGAACTCAAGAACATCGATGTTGACACTCAAACATCGATGTTGTTGGAGCTCTGGAACTCAAACCAATTTAGCCGAGCTCAAATAACATCGATGTTTAATACTTAAACATCGATGTTGTTGAGTGGTTGCATGAGAACATCGATGTTGGTCACACAACATCGATGTTGTTGTGATTCGACCGAGGCACACTTCATCAAAACATCGATGTTTGTCTCACAACATCGATGTTATGAAGATTCTGCCAAGGCCAATCCTCATACCAACATCGATGTTTGTCACACCAACATCGATGTTATGGCCTAAACTTGCTTGAACGACAATCGTTCGATACACAAACCGACACTCGGTTTTTCTTAGTCGAACCCTTCAACCTACTGCCATAAACATCTTGATTGATATCTCATACCAATCAAGTGCTTGTTGTCAAAACACTTTTGACAAATCAACCTCAACAACTTATGTATCACATATACACAATTGAAGACAATATGACATGATCATGCTTTATCACATAAAACATATCATGCATATTTACTCAAAACATACCAAACATATGTACATATTTGCATGGCAAATCATATATACCAAAACAAACTCAACATATCATTTGATAATACAAAACTACAACATGTTCAAAATCACTTAGCATATCACATACACAAAATGATTCCTACACATGCTAGGATGATCATATCACATATGCATCACTTATACGGTTTAGAGCTTCACAAGAAGGCTCCACTACCACTGTAAGTTTCCGTAATCTATATGACACTCATATACAACATCAAATGCACAGCGGAAGCAAGGAAACTTAACCAAGAACCAAGTGATGCATCATAAATCGTATAATAAAACTTAACATACCTGGAAGATTAGGATCTATCACCTAATAGCTGGGTAGAATCAGTGAGAGCTTGACAACAGCCTAGCTCCTCTACGGTATCCACACGAACCGTGATCGACTTGGTATCGTCACACGAAACCAACTCCGAGCACTCCCGGACTGGGTGCTAGCAGCAGAAACCGGGAACTTGGGTTTTGTGGTGTTTTTTTGTTCTTCTTCTTTTCTTTCACAAAGAGGAAGAAGAAGAGAGGTTGAGAGGGTGTTTTGAAGCTCTGAAAAACGTGGTGAGGGAGCAGAGGAAGTGAATGATCAGATCACACACACCCCCCACTCCCAAAGGTCCATTAGTGGAGGTAATGGCCAACACTTTGGCCCCAATACCACTATTATTATGTCTTCACATAATAATGGTCCACTAATCCTTATCATCATGCACAACACCTAAAGTGGCACTTAGATTAAACATATACGAGACTGACGTATTCCATGTCTCGTGTTTAATCTTGACAATGTGACGAAAGGATAATGACATGTTTCCGAGGCATAATGAATCAGTACAGATCTTGTCGTTTGGGTAGCAATGATGTGTTGCTAGACACCGCTCATTGTTTATAATTGTAAAATGAGATTTTACAATTATTGCCAAATTACAAGTGCCTACAGGGTCACACACTTAAAACTGTTGATTCGAGCTGGTGGTTGAACCACGGTTGGATTGCTTTGGTTCACTAATTGTCTGAAGCATTGAACCAGATTGATTCCATGTGATGTGTAATCCCACTAAGAGATAATGGAGACATAATTAGACAAAAGCCTAATCATGGTGGGCCAAGGGTGTTGGCCATTGTCTCATGCTTAGTGGGATTAGTGTATGCATATTCAAATTATGCTTGTGAGTTCATTTATTCTGGTATTGAGACTTGAGTGAGTTTTTCAGACTTACAAGAATAGACACAAGTGAGACTTGAGTGAGAGTAGAATTTTCAGAATAGACATCCCTTTCTTTGAGAAAGAAAGAAACACATCAAACACAAGTTCCAACTCTCAGTTTTCTACAGCTAGCACTGCGGTTCGGGAGTGCTCGGGTTGGTGATCGTGAGACGATTGCTAGCTGGACATCGACGGTTCGTGTGGATACCGTAGTGGAGCTGGATTTCTTGTCGGGTTCTTGCTGATTCTACACTACAGTTGGGTGAAAGACCTCAACCAAGCAAGGTACGAAATTTTGTTATTTGGTTTACTCTGTTTCACATGGATCCTCCATGAGTACCGGGTCTTTCCGCTGCATTTTGATTGTCAAGTTTGCTTGCCCGATAACTTACAGTGGTAGCGGAGCCTCTTGTGAAACGCTAAATCGAATTAGAAGTTCATCTTAGTATATGTGATATGCTGAATTCATTTGCATATGTGATATGTTGAATTTCAGTTTTGTATACATGTTACATGTTTAGGTAGTGTTTGTCAAATTGTTTTGAAAATGAACGCTTGATTGGTTTCTGATATCAATCAAGGTGTTCTTGGCAGTAAGTCGAATGAGTTCGACAAGAAAAAATCGATTGTCGGTTTCTGTATGGAACGATTGTCGTTCTAGTACAACAAGGCCAGAACATCGATGTTTGTGATAAAAACATCGATGTTCACATGAGTTTTTCCTTGGTTGGATCTTCCAAACATCGATGTTGTGTGACAAACATCGATGTTCTAATGAAGATTGGCTTTGGCAGAATCTTGAAACATCGATGTTCAAGAGTTAAACATCGATGTTCTCATGTTGAGTGGCCTTGGTAGAACTCTCAAAACATCGATGTTCAAGAGTTAAACATCGATGTTCTAGAGCACTGCCAAATTAGTTTGAGATTCTAGAATTCTCAAACATCGATGTTTAAAAGTTAGACATCAATGTTTAAAACTACTGCCAGAAATTTTGGATTTCCAGAACCTCAAGACATCGATGTTCACAAGTTAAACATCGATGTTCTTGGGCTCTGCCAAAAGATTTTGAGTTGCAGAATTCTCAATCATCGATGTTTAAGAGTTAAACATCGATGTTCAAGAGTCAGACATCGATGTTCAAGAGTTAAACATCGATGTTCTTGAGCACTGCCAAGTAGTTGGGAGAATCAGATTCTCAACAACATCGATGTTCAAAGTTAGACATCGATGTTCTCATGTATTTTTGGTTTCCAAATTTACAAAACATCAATATATGATTTGTTGATTATATGCATGTGATGTATGAACATAATATGTTGATGTAAATATTAAGTTCCTCTTGTGTTGCCTTCCATGATAAGCACTCATCATTGCTTAGATCGACACTTGGTAAGTTTTGCCAAAGCAAGGTGCCAATGTTTATCCTATCAAGGTGCAATGGGATAATTGTAACATCTAAACTGCTTATTATAGGTTGAACTTAACTAGGTCATCTTAATAGGATTGAGGACTTAGAGGCAAAGAGTTGAGATATGCCTATGAGATAGACAAGAACAAGTGTTGTTCACTCAACTATCCAAGAGTTACATGGGATGTAATTGACAAGAGTTGTCTACCTAAATAACTATGATGTAAGCGATCAGCCAAAGTTGGCTTATCTTGTAGTGAAATGTGGATCTTGGCCTGCTTGTCATTATCTTTATTCATAGTAGGAGCATCATTTAATAGAATTCCTTGTTAAGTGATTTTATGTATACATGACTCTTATTTGTGTGAGTTGATCAATGTTGTAGAGTTATCATGGCACAAAACACTAGCACACAATCACTACGATCTGTCCTTGAGGAGGAAAAGCTGAATGGGAATAACTTCCTAAAGTGGCATCGCAATTTGAGGATAGTCCTCAAGCAAGAAAAGAAGTTGTATGTCCTTGAAGGGCCTGTTCCGAATGAACCAGCGCCTAATGCTCCTAGGACGGAAAGAGATGCTTGCAAGAAGTATGTTGATGATGCATTGGATGTTGCATGCCTTATACTTATTAACATGGACTCTGAGCTTCAAAAGCAACATGAGAACTTGGGTGCGTTCGATATGATCGAACGTCTCAATATGCTTTTTGAAGAGCAAGCAAGGCATGAGAGGTATGAGACCTCTAAGGCATTGTTCCAATGCAAGATGGCTGAGTCATCACCGGTGAGACCTCACGTGCTCAAAATTATTGGATACATTGAGAGCCTTGAGGGTCTAGGTTTTCCTTTGTAAAAGGAGTTGGCTGTTGATCTAGTCCTACAATCGTTGCCGGATAATTACAGGCAATTTGTCATGAATTTCAATATGAATCATCTTGACAAATCTTTGTCTGAGTTGCTTAACATGTTAGGAATAGTTGAGCAACAAATGAAGGCAAACAAATCCAACAACATTTTGATGGTTGGAAAAGGCAAAGAAAGGGTAAAGCCAAGTTTTACAAGAAGAAGAAATGTGCCAAAAATTTTGGTGCATGTGCATCTTCTTGTTCCCATGTGCTGAAACCCAAAGGTGGTATTGCAAAGGAAGGACAATGTTTCCATTGCAACAAATCTGGCCATTGGAAACGTAACTGCCCTGTTTACCTTGAAGAGGTGAAGAAACAGAAGGGAAGTAAGACTTCTTCTTCAGGTATTTTTTTTATAGAAGCTAATATCTTTATCTCTGCATCATGGGTATTAGGTACCAGATGTGGTTCTCACATTTGTGTAAATGTACAGGAACTGAGAAAGAGTAGAAGATTAGCAAAGGGAGAGATAGACCTGCGCATTGGAAATGGAGCAAGAGTTGTTGCATTAGCCATAGGGACTTACCATCTACCCTTACCGAGTGGTTTCGTTTTAGAACTTGACGATTGTTATTATGTTCCTACCATAAGCAGGAATTTGGTTTCTGTTTCTTGTCTGGACAAGAAAGTTTTTCATTTGTAATAAAGAACAATTGGTGTTCTATTTATTTCAATGATATTTATTATGGTGGTGCATATTTGAGCAATGGTTTGTACGTTCAAAACTTAGAAACACCAATCTATAACATTAATACGAAGAAGGTTAGATTAAACGATTCTAATGAAACCTATCTCTGGCATTGTCGTTTGGGCCATATAAACGAGGCTCGTATTTCTAAACTCCATAAAGATTGACTTTTAGACTTATTTGATTTTGAATCATATGAGACATGTGAGTCATGTTTATTAGGCAAAATGACGAAGGCTCCTTTTACTGGTAAAGGTGAAAGAGCTTCGGACTTGTTAGGTCTTATACATTCTGATGTATGTAGACCTATGTCAACACAGGCTAGAGGTGGTTTTCAGTACTTCATTACATTTACTGATGATTACAGTAGATATGGCTATGTGTATCTTATGAAACACAAGTCAGAATCCTTTGAAAAGTTCAAAGAATTCAAGAGTGAAGTGCAGAATCAACTCGACAAGAGTGTTAAAATGCTTCGATCTGATCGAGGAGGTGAATACTTAGACCAAGATTTTCTTTATCATCTAAAGCAATATGGTATTGTATCACAACTTACTCCACTAGGTACGCCTCAATAGAATGGTGTATTTGAAATGAGGAATAGAACTTTGTTATACATAGTTCGTTCTATGATGAGTCAAGCTGACCTTCCTTCTTCATTTTGGGGACATGCATTATTAAGTGCTGCCTTTACACTTACCGTGTTCCATCTAAATCGGTTGAAAAGACACCATATGAGATATAGACAGGGAAGCATCCCAATTTGTCTTTTATGAGGATCTGGGGTTGTGAGGCTTTCGTGAGACGAGAAGGATCAGATAAAGTCGGCCCTAAATCCGTCAAGTGTCTCTTTGTTGGATATCCTAAGGAAACTAAAGGATATTATTTCTATAATCCCACAGAGCACAAACTGTTTGTTGCTGGTACTGCTATTTTTCTAGAAAGAAAATTCATTTCTAGAAAGATCAGTGGGAGAAAAATAGAACTCGAAGAAGCTCGAAGTATAGAGGCTGAGATGGAACAAGGAAAGGAACCACAAGATGTTGTGGGTGAAAAACCTGTCCCTATAACACATGGACTACGTAGGTCTGATAGGACTCGGCATGAGCCTGAGAGATATGGATTTCTTATGACTCATACTGGAGACGTGATGCTCATGGAAGAGGATGAGCACTTCCTATCAGCAGACTATTACGGGTCCAGACTCTAAGAAGTGGCTAGAAGCCATGAATTCGGAGATGGAATCCATGTATGAAAACAAGGTATAGACCTTGGTTGATCCAGTTGAAGGGGTAAAACCCATAGGGTGCAAATGGGTCTTTAAGATAAAGACCGACATGGATGGTAATGTGATTACCTTTAAAGGGCGATTGGTTGCGAAAGCTTTCAAGCAAGTTCATGGTATTAACTATGATGAAACTTTCTCGCCAGTTGCCATGGTTAAATCCATCTGAATTCTATTGGCTATAGCAGCATACCATGATTATGAGATATGGCAAATGAATGTCAAAACTACTTTCCTTAATGGAAATCTTTTAGAGGATGTTTACATGACACAACCTGAAGGTTTTGTCACTCTAGAGAATGCTAATAAGGTATGCAAATTGTAGAGATCCATTTATGGATTAAAGCAAGCTTCTAGGAGTTGGAATCTTCGCTTTAATGAAGTGACCAAAGAGCTTGGTTTCATTAAAAATGAAGATGAGCCATGTGTTTACAAGAAGGTTAGTGGGAGCACAATCGTTTTCTTACTATTGTATGTTGACGACATTCTACTCATTGGGAATGATATTCCGACACTGCAGTCTGTAAAGACTTGGCTAGGAAAGAATTTCTCAATGAAGGACTTAGGAGAAGCTGCCTACGTGCTAGGTACAAAGATCTATAGAGATAGATCCAAAAGGCTTCTTGGACTAAGTCAAAGTACATATATTGACAAGGTGCTTAAAAGGTTTAGCATGCAACATTCCAAGAAAGGTTTCTTGCCCATGTCACATGGCATATCTCTCTCAAAGAATCAATGTCCTAGTACATCTAAGGAGAGAGAGCAAATGAGTAAGATTCCTTATGCGTCAGCATAGGATCTATCATGTATGTCATCCTATGTACTCGACTAGATGTCACATAGGCATTAAGTGTCACAAGTAGAACATCTTTAAGTACTTGAGAAGAACGAAGGATGCATTCCTTGTATACGGAAGCATTGATGAGCTTGTTGTAAAGGGTTACACAGATGCTAGCTTCCAAACCGACAGGGATGACTTTAGATCGCAGTCAGGTTATGTGTTTTGTCTTGGAGGTGGTGCTGTTTGCTGGAAGAGTTCCAAGCAAGAAACAGTTGCCGACTCTACAACTGAAACTGTGCAAAATTCCTTCTGAGAACAATGTAGCAGATCCATTGACTAAGCTGCTCACACAGCAGAAGCATGATGGTCATACTGCATCCATTGGTATTAGATATATGGATGATTGGCTTAAGTGCAAGTGGGAGATTGTTAGTGTAATATGCCCAAAAGCCAATCAATGGATGATTGTACATAGTCATGTAAATACATTAAGGTTATTCCAATAAGTATGTTTATGAGATAAACGCTTGCACATATTTATAACCCTTGAATATTTCATATTCTTAAATGTCCCTAGTCGATTATTATTATGGATGGGTTGTAATAATAAATTAAGACTAGAGTATGTTTAGAATTATATGGGAAATGAATTCTACATACGGGTACAAGTTAGAGAACTTGTGGACTGGACCGACCCAACATAAGAACACCACATGGAACGTTATGTGATTGTCATTAGTGGTTCTTATATGTATTGTCCTTAGACCTGAGATCATCAAGGTTCCCAACATGTGAGTCATACACTTTGATATTACTCTTGGTTATTCGTAACCGAGTAGACCTTAGTGTAATCATTGTGTATATGATATAATGTGTAGTGGGTTTTGAATGATCAAGATGGGATTCGTCCAACCCTTATAACGGGTATATATTATCAGTTAGGCCTCTTGATAGAGTTGAACTGTAAATGCATTGCCATGCTTGGATTATGTGATATGGTGATATCATTTGTATCCGTTTTACACAGTTAACTCGGGGATCAAGAAACTTAGATTAAACATATACGAGATAGACGTATTCCATGTCTCGTGTTTAATCTTGATAATGTGACGAAAGGATAATGACATGTTTCCGAGGCATAATGAATCAGTACTGATCTTGTCGTTTGGGTAGCAATGATGTGTTCCTAAACACCGCTCATTGTTTATAATTGTAAAATGAGATTTTACAATTATTGCCAAACATTACAAGTGCCTACAGGGTCACACACTTAGAACTGTTGATTCGAGCTGGTGGTTGAACCATGGTTAGATCAGGTGGTTGGACCATAGTTGGACCATAGTTAGACTGTGGTTGGACCGTGGTTGGACCAGGGTCGTTTTGGATTGCTTTGGTTCACTAATTGTCTGAAGTATTGAACCAGATTGATTCCATGTGATGTGTAATCCCACTAAGAGATAATGGAGACATGATTAGACAAAAGCCTAATCATGATGGGCCAAGGGTGTTGGCCATTGTCTCATGCTTTTGTTGAGTGGGATTAGTGTATGCATAATCAGATTATGCTTGTGAGTTTATTTATTCTGGTTTTGAGACTTGAGTGAGTTGTTCAGACTTGCAAGAATAGACACAAGTCAGACTTGAGTGAGACTGGAATTTTCAGATTACACACCCCTTTCCTTGAGAAAGAAAGAAACACATCAAACACAAGTCCTAGCTCTCGGTTTTCTGCAGCTAGCACTGCGGTTTGGGAGTGCTCGGGTTGGTGATCGTGAGACGATTGCTAGCTGGACATCGGCGGTTCGTGTGGATACCGTAGAGGAGCCGGATTTCTTGACGGGTTCTTGCTGATTCTACACTACAGTTGGGTGAAAGACCTCAACCAAGCAAGGTACAAAATTTTGTTATTTGGTTTACTCTGTTTCACATGGATCCTCCATGAGTACCGGGTCTTTCCGCTGTATTTTGATTGTCAAGTTTACATGCCCGGTAACTTACACTTTGCTTCCAAAGATTTGGAGATGGAGTGAAACATTGGATTACTCTAAACGAACCGTGGGCATATGCCTGGTTTGGCTATGACACCGGGGAGTTTGCTCCAGGCCGATGCTCACCTTGGATGAACCGTGCTTGCAGAGCTGGAGACTCCTCCACCGAGCCTTATATAGCAACCCATAATCTATTACTTTCTCATGCAGCAGCAGTAGATGTATACAGAGAAAATATAAGGTAATTGTTGATGACGATCTACTTGTTTAAATTCTCCTACAAGCTAATGATATATAAAATATATGAGGGTACAGAAGATGTAATTAATGGTACATACATGATCCGATTGTGTATCAAAATAAAGCAGCCAACGAAATCAGGCATGATTCTTTTTTCTTCTATTTTTTTTTTGTTCCTTCTCATAATTTAAGAAGCGATTTGTTTGATAATAATTTAAGGATTCTCAAAATGGAAGCATTGGAGTTACACTTGTTACATGGTGGATGGAACCTTACTCCAACCAAACAGCTGACCAAGATGCAGCCAATTTGAGAAGCATTGGAGTTACACTTGTTACATGGTGGATGGAACCTTACTCCAACCAAACAGCTGACCAAGATGCAGCCAATCGAGCTCTCTATTTCTATTATGGTTGGTAAGTATTTGATAAAACAAGATAGTAATTCCTTGTTTTGTCGATCGTGTCATATTAATAGCTTCTAGCTATAGGATGAAATATGGCCAACATTAGAAAATTTTTAATGCTTAAAAGAAAATGCGACATTATGATTCATACTTTTGTGCAGGTACATGCACCCATTAACCTTTGGTGATTATCCAGAATCAATGCGACACTATGTTGATCAAAGATAGGTTGCCAACCTTCAATGAGACAGAATCTGACATGTTGAGAGGATCACTTGATTTTCTGGGACTGAACTATTACAGTTCAAGATATGTGAGGAATGTTGAGACTGTTGATCCGGAACGCATTTCATATACAAATGATGCTCATGCTGAGTTGCTATGTAAGTTTTATGAAATGGTAAATAACGACCAACATCTTGAAACCTTGCAAGAAATTGTAAAACTGACATTGAATTTTTTCTTCATTCTACAGACGAAAATTCAGAAGGACAGTCTATTGGACCGGTGGTAAGTGTATACATAAAAAAAAAAAAACTGCTTTTATATATATATATATATATACAAGCTATCCCATTAAAACAGTACAGATTTCTCCCGGGTTATAAAAATACAGATTATAATTGTATATTCATTATCCAGAAATTAAATTACTAATTGAGCTGTTTTTGTTATCTCTTTTTGTCTTCCACTTGTTTATTTCTTTGTGAGGTGATATTATTTCCGCAAGATAGTGCCACCGGCCACAACAGTTTTTTCCAGTCAAATGTTAATGATATGATCAATTTTGTAGGGTGGTTTAGACTGGTTAAGGGTTGCCCCTTTTGGCATTCGATATTTGTTGAATTACACCAAGACCAATTACAGTAATCCAGACATTTACATTACTGAGAATGGTCAGCAAGACGTTATTCGTGGAACATCATATTATCTATATATACTAAAACAGGGAAGACTTTGGTGGTGTGAATTGATTCTTTTACCCCGATAAATTTCTAATAAGACAAATTTACTCTTCTTCCCATCTGCTACAACAGTGTTTCTTCTTCCTCTGTCCGTCTTTGTTCTTTGTTTTTTTTTTTTTTTAACTTTCTGACCAGTCTTTTGATCGCAGCGTAATATAGGAACCCCAGACTTGAGATTCTTACGGCTTGCTTCAACCAGCCCTGCGGGTCTAATTCATCACTTTGATATATAAGATGTAAGTGTTCATATCATCAAATTAGATTTAAATTCTTAAAGGTTTTTGTTTTGAGATTTATGCTTTAATCAGTTACGTTGGTTAATTATTTTATTTGTTCTCTTTAATGCTATTTGATCTGAGCTCCATTGATTGAAAATCCAAATCACAAAGCACGGCTGGGATATTGCATTCGGGGTTGTTAAAAGTTTTTTTGAAGTTTACTAGAGATTTGATCAGTAGAAAATATAACAATCTTAGAAACTTTTAAATTCGGAAAGAAAAATAATAATCTGCAAAAAAAAAAAGACTTATGAGGTTCTTTCTCCTGTGAACTACATTATGTACTGACTCACTTAGACTTATATGTTTCTGTATGTATACATGAATTTAATGACCCCTAAACATAATTATTGATTCCGTATAGTATCAAGCTATGATGGTGATTAAGACACCAAGCTAAGGATGCGCCAATTAGTAATTTTATCTTACTAGGCAATCACAAATGCCTCATCTTCGTGGGTAAAAAAGAATATCCTCCAAGACCATTGCTTTGTAACTTTGAGTAAGTGCTTATTATTGACATTCAAAAAGCAACTCGAGGACTAAACTGTAATCTTGAGGTTTACTTCATGAAGAAATAAAAACCCTCATCTTCTTGAGTAAAAAATAATATCCTCGAAGACCCTTGCTTTGTGACTTTGAGTAAGTTTCCTTTTTTTTTTCTTTTCCTAAAAAAGAAAAAGGGAAGAAAAATACCAAGGCTCCATCAAAGCTAAAATATTTTTGAAGACTGAAGCATACCATGAGATACATGTTTTTCATCCACACCGTCCTATTATACTATTGAGTACAGGAAATGTTTGTGCACCAAGACTCCATCAAAGCTAAAAGAAGTTTGAAGGGATTAAAGTAAAACATAAGACACATAGTTTTCATCTACACCATCCTACAATAGTAAGTGCTGGAAATATTTAGACTTTAAGATCAAGTTTAGTTGGGGTTACTTGAAAAATAATTTGTGCATGTATCATCTTGGGAGGCTAAAGTATTTTATAAGTACATTGTTGTAAGTAATTAATTACTTTTCATGTCACATAAGATTTGTTTGTCTATCGTATTTCAGCCTAAATTCTTAACTTTAGGGTTCGTTTGGTAAGTAAGGTGATGGTGTAACCGTTATTGATTTTCTTATTGTCCATTCGTTTGTTTCCTCTGATTTTTGTTTGATAAGTGAGTATATGGCGTAGACATCATTATTTTTTTCATTGTCCATTCCTTTGCTTCCTCTGGATTTGTTGGTACTTCATATTTTTAAGTTTTCTTCATTTTTTTTTTTATCATTTTCCACAGGAATTTGAAGAACAAGATTGGAATTTACAGACTAGACTTATCACAGTGGTTCTTCTTAAATTATAGGCCATGTAACCTGCAGTATTATAATGTCCAACAAGTAGATTTTCTTTAACAAAATGGCAAGACTGCTTTAATAAGCATAGGTATTTCACCTCAATATGTTGCTGAAATTTAAGGACACCCGCTGCAAGGCGCGGGCAGCCCGCTAGTATGTCACTTAAATCAAAGCTAACATTATTATCGATGGTTTTCGTTTTGAATGTATATATATATATATATATATATATATATATATATATATATATATATATATATATATATATATATATATATATATNCCAGTGAACTTGAGGAAGGACCTGAACTGAAGTGTCTGCATGCGTGGGAGCTACTAGAAAACAGCAGGAGAATCCGCGCAATTGGTGTGATTCAAGGGCTGGATTGGATCTAAAAACCATTAGGCTTAGACACAGATGAAGTACTGTGGGCTGGCCTTGGGCTGCCTGTATAGGGTACTAATGGCCCAGGCTCTCTTGGCACATGACTCACCACGTGACCTGACAGGGGAAATTAAATGTTTTGTTGATTATTCGAGGATCCATCAGTGACTGGCAGAATGCATTTATTGGGACTAGGTTCAGACACACTTCCATTCTCCTGGGCGATGGAGCAATCTCTAGAAGAATTCTTTTCTCCAATGTTGCAGGGGCACTCCGCTAACCCGCAACCAACTGTTTGTGGCAGAGTCATCCTCCTTCCAAGGGCGGAGAAGGCAGAATTAATGTTGATTGAACCATTCCCGACTGCACGCCTAAAAAATCATCCATGATGGTTTTAGAGCGGAAAAGTGAATCAATACTGCATGCGTTGCCTCCAATTTCACTAACAATAGCATTTCGGTAACCATGGTCACGTAGAGTGGACGAGGTATCCGACTTATCAGTGCCATGTACCATTACCCCATAAACGCAGCTTTTAAGCCAATTCAAAAACTTTCCTACAGAGGAGAGAAAGAGAATAGCGTTTCCTTTACCGGGCTCTTTATTATTAACAGCATGATTTGGTGGAGGGCCTCTCAAAGAGTCTGCGAATGATTTCCTTACCTGCACTCGACCATGAGGGGAATTAGGATGTGACCATAGGACTTGCAGGACGCCGGCCTATTCTCCTTGTTCAACTGCTTGGTAACGTGTGCCCTTACCCTCCGTTTGGTATCATGGAATTGATTTCAATTCCAAGAATTGAAATCAATTCCTTAAGTTGGTATAATTCTACTTCACTTAAAATAGGAATTGAATTCTATTTTTTATTTTTAGAGCAATATTTTGGTAATATTTCAAATCCAAACAAAACCTATCGGATTTAGAATTCAATTCCATTGGATAAATATTGGTATGTCTAAATGACAAAAATGACCCTAAACTCTTATTTTAGTTTTTTTAGTAAAAGGACAACTTAGGTAATTTTAACAATTCAATTGATAATTTGATTTATACCAAACATTAGAATTGAATTCAATTCCTCATTATTAAAAAGTATACCAAACATGAAAATTGATTTCATAATGAATTCTAATTCTAAATTTTTAATGATTTGAATTCAATTCCAATTCCAAATTGATACCAAACGGACTGTTAAACATTCCTTACCTAGCTACACCGAGGAGATGCCTAAGATCACCTGTTAAACATACTTCACCTTCAAGAATTCCACAAAACCCCAAAGCGACATCCCATTTTTGCACCGTTGATAGGTAAGTAGGCATCAATGATGTCTTTGAATCTCGCTAAAGTCAAAAGGATGTCTTTAGGGGGGGTCCATATAGAGGGCAAGTTTTCCAAGTAAAACGTTTTCTTGTGATAGCCATAACTTGCTGGTTAATCTGTTACTAAAATTCCTTATCCCAAAAATCTGCTTTGTTGATCCTAAGTTTTTCATAATAAATGACTTGCTTAAATAATAAATGCCGTAAATTTATAATGATTTATATTTTTTTATAGTATATGAAACTCAGTCCTATCACAATATTCACAACCATTAAATTTGGTTTGAAATTTATGAATCAATGTATAAATGTTGGATTGAAGGGACTATTTTAGCAAAAAAAAAAATGAAATGAAAATCTTATTATTTTTGTATTTGGTTGGCATATTATATAAAGAAGAACGAAATTTTATTGGCCACCAAATAACTAATATCAACTATACAGGCAAAAAAAAAATTAATAATTGTTATGAATTACAATTGAATGCCATATTAAGGGTAGCTAACCTTTCCTTTCAATTCTATATAGGTCCCATAGAAACTTTTGGAAGTAATAGACTAACTGGAGTATTACAAGAAGTATGTTTCCTCGCAGTCTTCTCTCGCAACCCATGTCCCCTGGACTCCCAGGCGGACCTCGTGATGTTAATCGACCTCAAACCACCATATCAAATGCCGCTTTCACCTCAAACACCAACCCCAACTCACATCCATACTTATATGACTTCCAGCACCGCAACCAAAAGCCGCCCCAAACACTGAACCCCTCCACACCACAATTCAAGCCCATAACCAATCACTTCTCAAAGTGGAGTCGTAAGACGATCGAACGAGCTATTGAGAATAACCAAGTTGTAAGTATCTACCTGGAGAACTTTCCAGAATGATGGGTGCCCATAGACATTCACTTGGTTATGAACAAATTTGCAGAGGTGATGGATGTATTTATACCGAGGAAGCCATCAAGGTCCGGCAAAAGGTTTGCCTTTGTTCGCTTTAGAAACAACGTTGATTTCCCTTTCCTTCTTAACAGCATCAACTCGATGCATGTTGATGACGTAAAAATAGTCGCCAGTGTTGCCAAAGCAAGACATGAAGCCAAGGGTCATACAATGGAACGAGGCAAATTCTTTAGTCGCTCCCGGTTTGGAAACGACACGAGGTCTCCAGTTGTCGATAACAGGTCCTTTGCAGATGCAGTTCGTGAACACCACAATCCTGGGCGAAGTTCCAATTTGAATGTAAAAAGTGCAGATCAACCGTCTACAAAGTCTTATTCCACTTTCTTGGCAAAAGATGGCACTCCCACATGGCTTGAATGTTGTGCCTTGGGAGTACTGAAGAAAGCAATGCCCATCAAAAGTTTACTTGATCTTTTCCCGGTTAATGAAAGTATGGTGCGTAAAGTCATTCCTTTGGGGGGTGTGTCCTTTTTGTTCAGGTTTCAATCTGCTGCAGATATGAACGAGTTGATTGGAAATAAGCCCGTGTGGTTCGATCAATTATTCGAGACCTTTAGACCATCGCGTACTGGTGATGCTGCTTTTAATAGACTATGTTGGATACTGGTAAAAGGCACCCCTCCTGGCTCGTGGTCGGCAAACTTTTTTCGGATACTTGTATCTAGCTTTGGTTCTATGGTGGACTGGAGTTCTGAATCGAGAAGCTTGGAACGCATGGATGTTGCAGAGATTCTGATTTTGACAAGCTCCAATTCTTTTATTAACAAAGATCTGGCAGTAAATATTGGAGATAAGCGTTACTTAATTGGGATTGCAGAATCCCAGTATGATACTTTGGATTGGGAGTGGTCTAAACCACCTCCCATGGTGAGTGCATCTTCTTCCAACGTTGTTTCACCGGTCGGCGATAACTCTCAACGGCGCCAACATCAGTCTACAAATTTCAAACCTGCCAGCCAATCACCATCATCTTCACATAGCCCTAGTCCGGCTGCCTTGAATGTGCAGACTTCGTCAGACGACCCCTTCAATTCACGACCAATTATCAACGAGCTTGGTCCTCAAGCTGAGCTGCCATAACAGTCATGTCAGGCACGAGATTCTCAATCGACCCCTTCCGAGGCCACTTTTCCTACTCCCCAGGTTGGTATGCAGTCTCCCAATACAGCAGCTAACATTCTTCCGACAATCAATGGCATAACCCAACACTCACCACGTCCTATCCCCACTCAGTTTAATACACTTATTGACCTTGATCATGAGGATGGGTCTGATGGTTTGGCCCATACTATTGAACCTAAATTGTGTAGCCCACTTCGTTTAGTCCCATACCAATCATCCCCATCCAACACATATTCACAGCCCAAAACACCACCACCTTATATACCATTAACGATTGACAGTGCGGCGTCGTCCTGCAATATAATTTCAGACAATACCATATCTTCTTGGAGCACGTCTTGCCCTTCACCCCCTAGTGAGAATAACCACTCCTCCTTTCATAGAGCTGTAGAGCGACAAGTTATCGCCGTCCTCAAGGAGCTTGGGATTGCAAGGCTTAAGAAGTATAAGTACATCACTAATAATGCAAGCGTGGTTTCTGTCCCGTCATCCAAGCAGATGGAAACTGACTCCGATATTGAAAGAGCGAATCAACGGGTTTACTGGTGCTGGATGCTATGAGTCTGGTGGGTCTAGGGGAAGTAGTTCAGTGCCGGTCTCATTCACTGCCATTGAAGTTCAAGAGACTAATCGAGTTGGGGATTTAGTTGGCTGGGATAGAAGCAATCGAGAGGCCGAGACAGATCATCTTCTTGATTCAATGATCAACAGTGAAGCATTTGAATGGGCCCTGGAGAGGGCCTCAGAATAGGAATATCCTGTCCAGATAAGTGTTCCATCTTTGTTTTATGATTAATTTGATATCTTGGAACGTAAGAGGTGTTTGCTCACCTTCTAAGCAGACGCAAGTTCGTATTCTGATTGGGCGTTTGAAGGCAAATATTGTATTTTTATGTGAAACCAAGTGTTCAGGTGTGGATTTAGTTTTTTGTCACAAACTATGGGGCCGGGGTCAAATTGATTTTGTGACAGTTGATGCCAATGGTCAAGCCAGGGGTTTGATTTTAATGTGGGACACTGATGTCTTCAATGTTTCCCGTGTTGTTTCTTGTAAAACTTGGATTGTGGTGGAAGGTTGTTTTGTGTATAATAAGAAGAAAGTTACCGTGTGTGGAGTGTATGGAGATACCGCTTTGGAAGGACGCATTGAAATGTTTGAGAGGCTTGTAGATCTCAAACAATCGTTCTTGGCTCCTTGGCTGGTATGTGGTGATTTTAACGAAACATTGTCGGTATCTGATCGTAAAAGTGGAAGATTAGTTCGCAGGGGAGCTACAGCTTTCAATAATTTTATTCTCAGATGCGGTTTGATTGAGTTCACACTTGAAGATAGGTTGTATACCTGGAATAATTCGACTGCTGCGAGTCGAATTGATAGAATCTTTGCAGAAGGGGAATGGTTTGCCATGTTTCCATTTATATGCCTCAAGTCGGGAAGTAAGCTGGGGTCTGATCATTGTCCCCTGCTTTTACAACAAGGGCAGGAAGATTGGGGTAGGAAGCCTTTTCGTTTTCTGTCAGCATGGTGGGAGTACCCTAATTTCTTCGAGGTAATTGCAGGAATGTGGGAGACAGCTTGCTCATCTTTTCCTGGGAAGTTCAACCTTCTTAAAAAACTTAGTCTAATAAGAAAGTCGTTGGCTCGCTGGAACAAGGAAGTGTTTGGCAATGTTAATGAAAGAATGGTTGAGATACAGGCAAAAGTTGATGGATACGACAAAGCAGCTGAAATCAGGGATTTATCATATAGTGAAGTGCAGCTGGTTAATGACTTGAAGGCGGAGCTCGTGTCTAAAACCAAGCAACTTGAAAACATTTGGAGGCAGAAGGCAAGAATCAATTGGTGTAGACTTGGTGACAGAAACACTAGATTTTTTCACATATCTGCATGCATCCGTGGAAGAAAGAATAGAATTGATCATTTGTGCATCCAACACAATGTGATTTCCGATCCAGTTAGTATTAAGTTTGCAACCAAAGACTATTTTGCAAATTTTTATTCTTGTCAGGCCAGACAACGTCCATCAATTGGCACGCTATCATTCCCAAAGATGGAGTCAGCTGAAGCCTGTAGTCTTGAAAGGCCTTTCACTATTGAGGAGTTGAAGGAAGCAGTCTGGGCTTGCGACAGCTCTAAAGCCCCTGGGCCAGACGGCTTTAATTTTGGTTTTTACAAGAGATGTTGGCACCTGATTAAAAATGATCTATTCGACATGATTTTCCATTTTCAGGAAAAGGCAAAGCTGCCTAAAGGTGTTAATACAGCCTACATCACTCTCCTCCCTAAAAAAGCTGGTGCGAATAGCTTGGAAGACTTTCGGCCCATTACTCTTGTTAATGCACTGTACAAGATTATTTCCAAGATGCTTGCAACGAGACTGAAACAAGTCATGCCGAGTATTATAGGGAAGCAACAAACGGGCTTCATGGAAGGGAGAAACATTATGGATGGTGCCTTTCTCGCTGGGGAATTTGTGCACAGTATCAAGAAGAGCAATAACAAGGCGATTATTTGGAAGCTGGATTTTAGGAAAGCATACGACTCCGTTGATTGGGGCTACTTGATGCAAGTTATGTCAACTATGGGGTTCGGGCAGAAATGGAGATCATGGATTATGGAGTGTTTGTCAACATCATCACTCGCAGTACTGGTTAATGGGTCTCCCACTGAAGAATTTTCATCGGAGAGGGGTCTTAAGCAGGGTGATCCTTTATCACCGTTTCTATTTAACATCGCAGCTGAAGGCTTGCCTCGTATTCTGAAGAAGGCAGTTAGTTCGGAGCTCATAAAAGAGGTACCTGTGCATAACGTCACTGCTTCAGTTTTACAATACGCAGATGATGCCATCCTTTTCTCACCAGCAGATGCTTTAGTCTTGCAAAATTTAAAAAGATGTCTTAGAGTGTTTGAGGCCCTATCCGGTCTTAGCATTAATTTTCATAAGAGCAGTCTGATTGGAATTAATATGAGGCAATCTGAGGTCTCGCACTTCGCCAACATGTTACATTGTCGACCGGAATTTTTTCCGTTCAAATATTTGGGCTTTCCTCTTGGTGCTAATATGAAGCATATGGCTGCATGGAATCCTGTAATAGAGAAATTTAGCTCTAAGTTGGCTTCCTGGAAAGGTAAGCACTTATCTATTGGTGGGAGGGTGACGCTGATCAAGTCTGTTTTAAGTGGCTTGCCTGTATACTTCATGTCAATGTTTCAAATGCCTGTCGCTGTTGCAAAGAAGATTATTAGTATACAGAGGAATTTCTTTTGGAATGGCTTGGATAAAACGCGGAAGGTCTGTCTTGTTGCATGGAGAAAAATTGCGGTGCCAAAGGATCTTGGAGGTATGGGAATTGTCGATATTGCAATTATGAATCAATGTTTGATGTTTAAATGGTTATGGAATTTCACTCATGTCAAGAACAAAGAATGGACGTTGTTGATTAAGAATAAGTGTGCAAGCCTTGATAGTTCTTTGTCACCTTCTTTTGAGTTTTCCAAGGCTTCAAAAACCTGGCGTGACATCGTGTTATCTGGGTCTACCGCTAGTCAGTCTGGGACAAGTTTGTTAGAAGGCTCCATCATTCAAATAGGCAATGGTACACGTGCAAAATTCTGGAAGGAAAACTGGTCTGGGCGGGGAGTTTTTGGTACAAAGTACCCGAGAATCTTCTCAGTGTCCTTGTGCAAAGAATCATCTGTGGCTGAATGTTTATGCCAAATCAATAGTCACCCAGTATGGAAGAGTTCTTGGCGGAGACCGTTACGGGATTGGGAGGAAGAGGATGTCGATCTCTTGCAAGCTGATATTCACAGTATACAGTTGAGTGATAATAAAGCAGATGAAAGAATCTGGATTAATGATCCCAGGGGCCAATACTCTGTGAAGAATGGGAGAACTTACATTTATAACAAGCTTGGTTACCAAAGATCCAAGCCTCTTCCATGGCTAGCTGTTGTCCCTTACAAGGTTGAGTGTTGGATATGGCTCGCTTTAAATCACGGCATTCCTACAAAAGACGTGCTACGTCATCGCGGTATTGTCTCTTTGGCTGAATCCATATGTCCAATGTGTCTGCATAATCTCGAAACGCGAGATCATCTTCTTCTTTCATGTCCTCTTACATGGCGCATCTGGGCGAGGTTATGCAAATGGTGGGGAGTTTATTGTTGCTTTCCTGAATCCTTGGAAGATTTTTTGTTGCAGTGGGCCTATTTATCACCTTTTCCCATTAGTAGATCTTCCTGGGTTATACTTTGCTTCTCGACATTGTGGGCTGTGTGGATTGAAAGGAATAGAAGGGTCTTCACTAATAATAGCACCGAGTTTGACAGATTGGTGGACTCTATTATTATTCATGCCACTGCTTGGATTAAAGCGTTGCACACTGACTTTCCCTACAGTGCCTCCCATGTTTTAGCAAGTGCAGAAACTGTGAAGAATTGGAAAGGCAAACGTAGGAGTTTCAACATGTTGAGTAGTAGATAGTGTTACTAAACTTTTGTTCACAGCGAATCTGTTTTCTTTTTGTCGCCATAAGTTGGCTCTCTCCATACATGTACTTTCAGTTTAGTATATGAATAAAGATCATCGTTAGTATCAAAAAAAAAAAAATTAAGGGTAGCTAATCCCATCCCATCCTTAATCTTGTACCAAACATACCCTTAAAATAATGTGAGATCTTCTTATGGCTGTGGTGCACACTTCTGCGTCCATACTCCATACATATTTCCCCTTATCAACTTTCTGCCCACTATTATAATGTTGCGACATGGGCTGATTTTTGTGTTTCTAAGCCCGAAGTTATTGGAAACACAACAATACATGACCCAAAATTTAATTTCACTTCAGCATGGACCCTATCCCTATGTGCGGATGTAGGATAACGTAAGTATGCCTTATTAAAAAAAAAAAAAGAGTGCTGCTACTTACTGATATTGGTATATTTAAAAAAACATTAGTGGCTGTTTGGATTAGTCTATTCTAACTTGTTTACCCTATCAATTTCTTCTCATTTGTTAAATAAAATCATAGAATCTAAGAATATAATATAATAATATTTTAAGCATCTACAAAATGTATCTTTAAATATTATAGTAATTTCTTTTGAAATATTAAATAGGATACATTTAAAATCTGAAATGTATATAGTCTTAATATAATCTAGTTATAAAACAAGTCGGCTCCAACTGAACCGAAACCTACTAATTTTGTATCTTCCTTGAGTCATATTAACTTGTACAGTTAACCAACTTTTTACCAAGTCTAGCCACAGGTCAAGTTCCATATAAAATATCCTTTCTCAGAAAAAAAAAATGTTCTATATGGAATGTGAGGAGTGAAAAATAAATTAAATGTTGGAGCAATTACTATAATCAAAGTTTCTCCAACATTTAATTTGTTTTTCACCCCTCATATCGTATAGAACTTGACTTGTGGCTACACATGGTAAAAAATGGCCTAACCCTACAGGACAAAATTAGTAGGTTTGGGTTGAGTTGGAGCTGACTTGTTATATATCCAGATTATATTAAAAGTATGCACAATTTGTTATAAATAAGTGAATGCCATTATTATTCATGTGTTATAAATAATTGAATGTCATTAAATGTGGTTATAGAACGCCAATATTTTTACTGACAGCAATTATATTCACGCGTTGTCTGTGCCAAGACATGGCCTATAAAAGGATGTATTCATCCTATGATAATACAGAGTAGAAGAAAAAAATTACCTTCTCAATATCCTCTCTATATAACCTATCCTTCATTCTCTCTCAATTGTCTCTTTAATCCATTATCTTAATCTGAATTATTAATTAGTTTATACTTATTCTATCAAGTTCATTCGGGTTTTTTAATGGATCTGCATCAATCCGAAAACTTAGTACCCGCTCTCCAATTCCAATGGTTACCTCCACTTTTACAATACGTTATCAGCACGATTGCACCACTGTGGTGATCAAAGCAATTAATCACGCTCTATCATGTGGCCACGAGTCATCCACCAGACTTTAGCTCTTTTCTCCTTTGTGAACAAGGATGCAGATGCGCGATCCTATAGAACACGAGACTCTACCGTACTAAGGTAAGTTTATATAATATTTGTTATTATAATTCAGCACTGTTAATATAAAATTTATATTTGTGGTACATAAATATAGTACAAAGCTTTAATCCACTAAGATATTTAATTCTCGAACACTTCTTGTCGTTGTTATTTTAATACTTCTTGTTGCTATTATTATTACCGTGACAATTCTTACAAGACTTGAATTTGAGGCCCTAGAAATTTCCAGAAGAAATTATCTGTCATCAGTACTAGATGCAGAAATGTATTTAGATACTAATGGTCTGGGAGACACCATAATATTTAGTCAATATAAGGAAAAGGCTGTATTTAGTCAAAATAAGACAAAAGCTATAACCTTTCTTGGTTATCATCTTCATGGCAAATTGAAGAATGAATATCTTATTGTTAAAGATTTTGTAGATCTTTGGAAAAATTTGGAAAGAAAGGTATGATCACCAGAAGATGGTCATACTCCCAAAATCTCGTTATGAATGGATGCATCTGAGATTGTAAAATTTTAATTCTGTGCACAAATATAATTCAGCTATAACAAGTTCTCAGATGAAATTATGTGGAGAAAAATATTACCAACGCTGATATGTTAGGACAAAAACATTCTCCATTTTTCATGCATCAAATGTGCTCCTACGGCAGTAATATCGTGAAAAGAGTTTCACGAAATACTCAAACTTAATTTCATGTCCTCATGTGGCTGGATAGAATAACGAGCTATTGAAGAAAAAAAGTTATGGTTCCTTTCCAACTAGTTTTGTCCCATTCGCCGGAGTGAATGCGGTTGTATATGATAATCTTGGTCATGACCAAGGTAGTGGTCATGGACGTGGACGTGGACGTGGACATGGAAGGAACCATTACAATAACTGTGATCGTAATGGTTACAATAATAGTAAGGCTTTAAATCCCCATACAAATAAAGGAAAACATGTGAATCACACGAATGAGAGAAATAACCATGAACAAAAAAATCATGAGGCAGCTTGCTATCGATATAGCATGACAGGACAGGCCATGATCATGCCGTATAACAATACATTTGGTAGAAATTTAACAAGTGTCCCTGAAGGAAAAATTTAACATTGTTGAAACTAACTTTGCTCAAGATGATGACCATGATATTTACTTCCAGACTAATTAACTTCTAAATATTTTTATTTATCTTGCTTACTCTGAAGGTGTAATCGAATATATATTTTAAGAAAAAAGTGCAAAAGATGAATTGATTTTATTTTATGTCCATCTTTATCATGTTATTATGTGTTATATTTTAATGCATTTTATATTCTATTTTTACTTATATTTATTTTACAATATGTTATATCTGTTAAATTTTGATGTGAATAAGAAACTATGGGTTTTAGAATAATTACTTGGGCATTTGTCCTCGAGACAATGCAATAACATAATCCGTATTTAATAAATAGAAATTATTTGTAAGAAAGATATGATAGTGTAATCTCAAAATGAGAAGGAGATTAATATGCTCCAGAGGAGCACAAATTTTAATATGTTCTAGAAGATCATAAATTTCATTATACTTAGTTTTAGTATGCTCTAAAAGAGCATAAATTTTATTATACTCCTGAAGAGAACAAATTTTACTACTTACAGTAATAAAAGGAATATGAAGGATATTTTATGCAAGTCTCAAAAGAATCTATTAATATTCGTTTCAAGCGGATATTATCTTGAGAAATAAGTGGAAGAGATATTGAATATTTCTCTATTACAAAGGCTACTGTTGTAGGTAACAAACAAATTGTGAAAAGATTAACTGCATTATCATTTAGACTGTTCGAGTCATTAAAAGTTATCATATCCAGCCAGAAGTTGGAACACAGTAGCCTAAAGCTGGCATGCAATAGCCTGAAGCTGGCATAGAACAGTCTACAGCTGGCACTAGCCTGAAGCTAACAAATAATTTTTCTTAAGTTATTAAAATACATAGTTTGCGCAGCCCGAAGCTGGCACCAACCCGAAGTTGGCTCATGGATTTCTTGTTTGGCATGACTGGATGGGCCATCCGGGATCAATAATGATGCATAGAATTATTGAAAATTCAATTGGTCATTCATTGAAAAACCAGAAGTTTTTTCTAATTTAATGAATTTCCATGTGTTTGCTTGCTCATAAGGAAAATTAATTATTCGGCCTTCAGATGATAAGGTTGGCCTAGAATCATCAGCAATTTTGGAAATAATTCTGGGAGATGTACGCGGACTAATAAATCCGTCATCTGGACCATTTAGGTAATTTTATGATTTTAATCGATGCATCGACTAGATGGTCTAATGTGTGCTTATTAGACGCAATTTGGCATTTTGCACGCTTACATTTATAATTAAACCAACTGCTGGTACACATCCCTAATTATGTTATAAGACTATATGTCTCTATAATACTGGAGAATTCTTCGAGTTGTTAAATGAATCTCATTGAGATAATGGGCTAAATTTCAGAGACCCGTCCGTTGGAGGTCAATGAAAGGCAACAATTCTATCCATTGAAAGCGGATCTTCTCTCTAGACAGAAACAACAAGAAAGTTAATGGAAGCAAAAATCTAGAGTTAACTGGGTGAACCTAGGGGATAAAAACACTAGATATTTTCATCTTAGTGCTTGCAATAGGGGTCGCAGGAATTCTATCAGGCAGATGCTAGTCGATGGGGTGGTTGTGTCTAATCTATCGGATGTAGAAGATGCAACCTCGAAGTATTTTACTGAGGATTTTAAGCCCTTGCCTTCGGCAATACTGAAATGGGGTACCACTCCTGTAAACACGCTGTCAGGGAATAAAGCTAATTTGTTGGAAAGACCATTTGAAATGGATGAGATGAAAGAGGTTATTTGGGAATGTGAAGGTAGTAAAGCTCCTGGTCCTGACGGTTTTAATTTAAATTATTATAAGAGGGCATGGGAGTTTATCAAGGAAGATTTGTTTGACATTTTCAAGAGTTTCCATGAGATGGGAAGGCTACCCAAGGGCGTGAACAAAGGTTTTCTATGTTTAATTCCAATGAAACTTGAGGCAGAGGGTTTTGAGGACTATAGGCCTATATGTCTTGTTCATGGAATTTATAAAATCATTGCCAAGGTTTTGTCAAAGAGAATGAAGAATGTCATGGAAGATTTGATCAGTCCTAATCAATTTGCATTTGTGGAAGGCAGACAGATATTAGATTGTGTGCTGACAACTTCATAAACAGTCCACCAATTGAAGAAAGATAGAACCAGTGCAATCGTGTGGAAGATCGATTTTAAAAAGGCATATGATAGTGTCTCTAAGGGTTTTTTTGCTGGAATTGATGTCGGCTATGGGGTTTGGAGAGTTGTGAAGGAAATGGATCAGGGGTTGTATTAGTTTCCCATCATTGGCAGTACCCTTAAATGGTTGTCCAACGGATGAATTTTGTGCTTTTAGCGGACTTAAACAGGGGGATCCTTTATCCCCCTTCCTTTTTAATATTGTTGTGGAAGGGCTTGCTTGTCTTGTGTCTCAGGCGGTTAATTTGGGGCTTATTAGAAAAGTTGTGGTTAACAATAGGGCAGTATCTCTTATTTAATTTGCAGACGACACCCTATTTTTTGGCCCATAGGATAACAATGATTTATTAAATTTGATGAGGGTACTGCAGTGCTTTAAATTGATGTCTGGGCTTAGTATCAATTTTCACAAGAGTTCAGTGGTAGGAATTAACATCCATTCGCAGAGGTGCAATAAGTTGGCTGGTCTGTCGTTGAGTAAGGTTGAACAGATGCCGATTAAATACCTTGGCCTTTATGTGGGGAAGAATATGCAGAGGATCAAGGCTTGGGATCCTGCGATTGATAGGATAAAGAGTAGATTGGCTGTGTGGAAGAGTAAATTTTTGTACATGGGGGAGGGTGACGCTTATTCGAGCAGTTCTGAGCAATTTACCCATCTACTTTATGTCTCTGTACAGGATTCCGGTGGGTGTGGCAAAGAAAATAGTAAGCTCGCAAAGGAATTTTTTATGGGGTGGTTGTGGGAAAAGAGAAAGATGTGCATGGTTGCATGGAACAAGATAGCGAAACCAAAGGAGCAGGGGGTGTGGGTATTGAGAATATTCTTGTTAAAAATAGGTGCCTTTTGTTCAAGTGGATGTGGAGGTATGTCAACTATCAATCGGGTACCAGCGAGGGGCCTTTGTGGCATAACATAATAAGCAATGGTCACCGTGTGCACTCAGATTCGTCATCGCCTGTTTTCAATTCTGCTTCTATGTCTGATTGTTGGAGAAATATAGTGGATTCAGGGGAGTTTCCATACGAGGATAACTGTAGGCTACGAGATAAAGTTGATGTGGAAGCTCAAAATGGTCAGTGGTGTTGGTTTTATTTGGATAAGTTGGTAGATGGGATTGTTTTGAAAGAGTTCTATCCTAGATTATTTAATTTATCAAATAACAAAGCTGGCTGTGTGGCAGAGGTCGTGAGGCCATACCAGGGAAGTTTTTTGTGGGGGTTTTCGTGGAGGAGGGCTCTATATTCGTGGAAGGATGAGGAGGTTGGGCATCTTAAAAATAGGATAAGACTGTTGTGTCTTCTAAGGGAAAAATCTGATGCATGGAGATGGAGTGGAGATAGTAGTGGTTGTTATAGTGTTAAATCGGAGTATATGACTATGAGCAATGAGATGGGTTCTCTTAGTGGAAAGAATTGGGTATAGTTGAATTGTGCGCCGTTCAAGTTGGAATGTTTTCTTTAGATGGCTCTCAATCAAGGAATCGCGGTGAGATCAATACTTCTAAGGAGAAACCTTATTTTGAGTGAAAATGCAAGCTGCCCTTTTTGTGGAGAGGTTGTGGAAACTAGAGATCATCTACTAATTCATTGTCGAATTACTTGGTGTCTACGGTCCAAATCATGTGATTGATGAGGAATAAGATGGTGTGCACCACGGTGTTTGGATGATTTTTTCTTGTAGTGGATGTGTCTAGCTGGGTCTCTTCGAGCTCGATCTCCTTGGATAGTAGTTTTCTATGTTAATATCTGGAGTATATGGCTAGCAAGGAGCAAGGCTGTCTTCCAGAATCAAGAAGTAGATTGCGGCGGAATGATGGAAAAGGTTTTATTCAGATCTTATCTCTGGTTCAAGACAAAGCAGACTAGCTTCCCGTTCGACTTTCTTGCTATTCTGATCCGGGCGAAGAGCATTACTGTCTGGAATGGCCCTGCATGTAAAGAGGTAATTGTATAGTTGTGGCATAAAGACTATGATGGATGCATTCCTGAGAAAGTATAGGGGTTGTACAATGAATGCGATGGCATTATTGCATACGTGATTGGAATTGCTGTTTGTCACAGTCATTCATTTAATGACTGTCTACACTCTGTACTCTAGTTGCTACGTTTCTTAATAAAGTCTTCTTTGTATAAAAAAATATCATTGGAAATAGTGCTTGAACATCCTTTAGCATATGTTCATACCCAAAACGATCTGGATGAATCATTTATTAAATGTTTCCAATTGATTGCATGACCATTGCTAATGAGAAATAAACTCCCTATTACTGCTTAGGGATAGGTTATTTTATGGTAAAAAAGTTTTCCGTGTCCCTCCACTTTATCGATTTCACATTTCTTATTATTCTTTTTTTTTTCACTCATGCCGTCCCTAAACTCTATATTTACTGGGTCATATGGTCTTTTTTACCTACTGCAACAGGTAGGTAGTTGTGGAGCTGACACGTGGCAGCAAGGCCCGCACAAACTTATTTATTTAATTATTTTTTTCTTTCTTTAATCAAATTTTATTTTTACAATCCTTTAAAATAAGTAAATCCTAATTTCTAAATTCTTACTTGGATTAAATAAATACACCTCATTATGTTGGATTTTATGATTTTTAACTTTTTATTTTTTGCAAATATTAATTTCTAAAATTTCTTATTTTAAATCTAGAAAAAAAAATCCTTGTTTAAACTCTACAAAACAAAAAATAACAAAAAAAATCACTACATCCGCCGAACCTCCTAAAAAAAACCATTTAGATATGCCTCTTTGGTTGTTTAAGTTTTTTTTTCTTTTTTTGGTTAGTTTTGTTCAATTTCATTAACCAAAATATTATAGAGGGATTAGGTGAGATAAGGATCATATTTATTTTTTTCTCATTGTTAATATAAAAATTTATATTTATTTTCTTAAAAAAATAAAAATTTTTAAGGCTTAAATTTTGGAAAAATATAAAAAAGGATAAGAAGAATAAAAAATTGTGCAGATCATGGGTCGTTTGTGCTACCAACCTACTGCAGCAGGTAAAAAGGACGATGTGACCCAGTAAATCAAGAGTTAAGGGACGACATGAGTGAAAAATACCGAAGTGGGACAACAAATGCGATATCGATAAAGTGGAGGGACACAAAAAAACTTTTTAACCGCTATTTTATACGCAGCAGTACTTGTGCACATCAGGCCAACAAGTCATCATAAGCTCTCCCTTATTGAATTGGTTCATGGTCACGAACCTAATGTCTCCCCGAAGGACAACCAGAGAACGCACATGAATCCAAAGCACGCTAGAATCGTGGCAGACCACTCGGTTCCAAAGAAAAAAAATCCTATACGGAGAAAAAAAGAAGCAAAGATACAAGATGGCCCCAACATGGTAATAAGACCTCCTGTAGAGGTTCAAAATAAAAATCCTCAAGAAGAGGAAAATCCTCCAGAAGAGGTTCCTGAAACAATTGATTAAGGCTGAGTTAGACTCGCTCATGAAGTGAGGAGTTTTTGGCCTGCAGTCCCTACACCTAATGGAGTAAAATCGGTCGGTTACAAATGGGTATTTGTGCGAAAAAGGAACGAAGAAAATGAATTTAGTGAGAAACAAAAAAAAATTCACTTTGAGCTTGGTTTTTGTTTTGTGGTTTCCTATCCACTATTCGGAATTTTGCCTCGACTAATCCGAATTCTACTCGAGTCGTCCACCTAAATATGGTGGTGGAACTTTTTGCATACACAAATATTCAAACTCGAGATCGCACTTAAGCGGAACCAAATCACTTACCACATGGACCAATCTCACATTGGCTCAAGTTCTTGCTTTTGAAATCCTCTATATCCAAGCTAAAGATAGACCACACCCTAGTCACCGTAGTTTTGAACTCACACCATAACTGCGCAAGGGCCATAATCAGTATATATATATATTGTTAATTAAGAGCCCACAATCAGTATAGC
The DNA here is from genome assembly GCA_028386065.3 of Turnera subulata. Lineage (NCBI taxonomy): Eukaryota > Viridiplantae > Streptophyta > Magnoliopsida > Malpighiales > Passifloraceae > Turnera > Turnera subulata. The sequence continues at coordinate 15,467 of JAKUCV010003946.1, read as the reverse complement.
CAACTTCGTTTGATCCATTATCCTCAAAAAAAAAAAAATCGTTTGATTCATCTGTACTGATGCTAAACAGTACTCCCTCCCTTCCGTTTTAATTGACGTTTAAGGTATCTACACACAAATTAAGAAATATAATTAATACCCTAGAATTTAGGATTATTTGACTAATTTATCCTTATTTCACTTTTAATGAAACTAAACAACCTAGATGTAATTTTTATGTAAAGTTAAGGATAAATATGAAAAAACTTCAATTAATGCTCATTGAGAATTATAAAGCGTCAATTTTTTTGGAACAAATTTTTTCCCCTCAAACGTTAATTAATTCGGAACGGATGGAGTAGTTATGATCACCATCTATTTCCAATTTTGCCATCTTTCAGACAGAAAAAAAGGGTGATATCAATTTTTAGGTATGAAAACGCTAATTAAATACAAGCCATCTATCAAGAGAGATACTGACATACTACATATCAATTTTGTTTCTGTTTCTGTCAAATAATTATCAATTTTATTTCTTAAATATCTTTTAATTACTACATTGGATTACAATTTTATATTTTCTTTTTAACCTTTGACATTTCACATTATATGTGTTTGATAACTCAAAGGGTCTTCCTAGGTGAATCAAGGCATTGCAACCAAATTTTCCACTTAGCAGCAATAAGGTCATCTGTTCTGCAGAAACTCTTAAGGCACTGGGACGGGGTCATCAGAAGAGGCTTTCTTTTTCTCCTGCAATTATATTAGTTTCTGTATTTCTTTCTTGTTTTTGTTTGTCATTGCAGTCATGCCACTCTGTAATTTTCTGAGATTTTTTTTTTCTTCCAATAAAATTTGGATTAGCATGAAAAACAAAAATAGCTCAGAAGATATTCCCGATCATTGGATTAGCCAAACTCTCCCGTACAACCTATCTGACGCTTAGATTTGTGCAGAGATCACATGCTTTTATTTACACGATAAGGAAGTTGATAATAACAACCATTAATGGCGGATCCAGGATCTTCCAGATCTTCTAAAACATTACTATAAGATAATAACAACACTCTACAAGATGGCAACAAGTGCAAAACAGCCCAAAAGGAGGGCAAGCCCAGTTCTGAGTAACAAGTGCAAAACAGCCCAAAAGGAGGGCAGGCAGGTATCTAAAGGAAAGCCTATAATGTACAAAGTAGAAATCCCTAAGCAAGACTACACCACACACGGCCGTAGCTCAGGAGGGATATGCTAGCAAGCTTAATTTTCTAACAGGAGAGCTCCAGCACTTGACCGAGTCGGCACAGGATAAGACATGAGAAGCACTAAAAGGGAATGATGGATGACCGCATACAAGCCATATATCAAGAGAGATACTGATAAACTACGTATCAGTATTGTTTCTGTTTGTGTCAAATTTTTTTTGATGAAAACGATATCTTATAAATGAGGAATAGTTACACAACGGTAAGCTCAGGTCATCAAAAAGATGACTCAAGCCTGCATATGTTAATTTAAGTAGAACACATCAACATTGCGATAAGATACTGAAAAACAAGCAATGATCCTAAACCAATTTGTAATCGCAGCGAGGACCACACCAAACCGTGATGCTATCCGGATTCAAGAGTAATGCGGAGAGATCATAAGGGTAGCTTGGTTGTTTGGCTTTGAACCATAGGAGAGATCAGAACAGCACACGGTCCAACATTCCACCCCACTCCACTTCTTGAGAATGAAAAACCAGTTTATTTCTAGCTAACCACAAACTCCAGATTGTTGAGAAACAAACTACCATCCAAGGGGCTCTAGCCTTCATACTCCCAGCCAAACTCATCCACTGCCATACAAAATCCTCAAAGCATCGTGGTATACACCAACTCACACCCCACCAACAACACAGTTTGCTCCATAAACGCCAAGATAACTGACAGTGTAGCAGTAAGTGATCCCTAGATTCAACTTCCTCACTACAAAAAGGACAGAGAGCATTCTCACTTACAATAATGTTATTTCTGAGTAAGATCGAACGAACAGCAATGCCCTAATGCAAGGCCATCCACACAAAACACTCTACTTTGAAAGGAGCACAATTGAACCAAATCCACGGCCTGCCACTCGCTGATGAGGATGCACTGCTAGCATACATATAAGCCGACTTCACAGTGTATATCCTTTTGGACTCCTCCATCCATCTCCACTTGTCTGGTGTACCCGACCTAAGCATCACGTTGGACAACTTCCTGTATAATAAATCAGCATCCTCCATCTCCCACGAAAAAAGCTGCCTTCTCCAAGAAAAATTCCATGTTTGTGGCCCTTCGTTGTTGCCGAAAACATCAGCTACGACTGCCTCTTGTTCCATGGTCAGAGCAAAGAGCCTAGGGTGAGAATCTTTCAAAATTTCTCCATTCAGCCACCTATCTAGCCAAAATTTGCACCACTTCCCATCCTGAACATCCACATATATCCTGTCGTGAAAACCCATATTCTGCCCATGACTAAACTCCCCAGCCTCAGCAATGTTTCTCCAAATAATGGACAGCCTCCCGCTGTTGAATGATGGCCAAGACGATACCGAAGTAGGAGTGCTCATATATCCGTTGTGCAGGATTTTTGACCAAAAAGGCACATCTGTCGACTCTTGATTACAGTTAGCATGTCTCCACATCCACTTGAATAATAAGCAACGATTTTTGACAAGGATATTCTCAATGCCCATCCCACCACAATCTTTGGGCCTGCAAATTTTCTTCCAAGCCACCAAGCACATTTTCTTCTTGTCTCCACCCCCGCCCCACAAAAAATTTCTCTGTAAACTGACTATCTTTTTAGCCACACCTATTGGTATTTTGTACAGAGACATGTAATAAATAGGCAAGTTACCTAAGACTGCCCGAATCAAGGTCACCCTTCCTCCCAATGATAAGAATTTGCTCTTCCAAAGTGCCAATCTGCTTTTAATCCTTTCGATGATTGGATCCCAAGCTTTAATTCTCAGCATGTTTCTGCCTAAAGGAAGCCCCAAGTAAGTAATAGGAAGCTATTCTGCCTTGCTCAGCAACAAACCGGCTAACTGATTACTCCTTTACGACGGTAGATTAATTCCCACCACACTACTTTTGTGAAAATTAATACTTAATCCAGACATGACTTCAAAGCAGCGCAAAACTCTTTTTAAGTTAATCAGGGAGGTTTGATCATCAGGGCAGAAAAAAAGAGTATCATCAGCATACTGAAGAAGGGATAAGGACTCATTATTGATCCTAAGATCCTGGACCAATCCCGCAGACACCACCTTGTTGACAAGGCATGATAACCCCTCAGCCAGTATGTTAAATAAGAAAGGTGATAGAGGATCGCCTTGTCTGAGGCCTCTATGCGCAATGAACTCTTCTGTGGGACTTCCATTTAAAATCACTGCCATCTTGGGCCAGCTGACACAACCCCAAATCCATCTCCTCCACAAATCACCAAAACCCATGGCAGCCATTAGCTCCATCAAGAAATCCCATGATACAGAATCATAGGCTTTCCTAAAGTCTATTTTCCATATTACTGCTTGTTTTCTGTCCTTTTTAAGCCTGTGAATAACTTCTGAAGCAGACAACACACAGTCCATTATTTGCTTGCCTTCAACATAAGCATACTGATTCGCGTTGATCACATCTTTCATCACCACCTTCATTCTCTTGGACAGAACTTTTGCGATTATTTTGTAAATGGCGTGAATTAAGCAGATAGGTCTGTAATCACCAAAACCCTCAGCATCTACTCGCTTGGGAATTAAACATAAAAACCCTGAATTCACTCCGTTAGGTAGTCTCCCGGTCCTATGAAATTCGTTGAGCAAATCCATGAGATCTTCTTTAATAAATTCCCAGGCCCTCTTATAGAACAAGAGATTGAAACCGTCGGGGCCCGGGGCCTTGCTCCCATCACATTCCCAAATGACATTTTTAACTTCCTCCATCTCAAATGGGTTCTCCAGTAAGGCAGCATGGTCACGAGAGATTTTCTTGACAGGAATGTTCCCCCACCTATATCTCACATTGGGCATAGGTTTATATACCTCAGAAAAATAATCCACTGCTGCAGCTTTAATTTCAATTGGTTCAGCTACAAGGGACTCCCCAACTTTGACATGACGAATGTAATTACGACGACCTCTGTTGCATGCACTTACATGAAAAAATCTAGTATTTTTATCCCCACTCCTCAACCAATTTATCCTAGATTTCTGTTGCCATAAGGATTCTTGTTGTCTCTCTCTGGCGTGCAAATCCTTCTTCAAAGAAAACAATAGCCTTCTCTCATCTCTATTTAACATACGACAATCTGTGATCCTATCCAACACTTCAATTTTCTTTTCCAAAACCTTAATGTTCTCATCAATGTTCCCAAAGACATTCTTATTCCACTCCCTTAATGCTTGCTTGATCGTGCCCAGTTTTTTGATGAGTTGAAATTTCCCCTGAAATCGACTGCAGGAGTCTTTCCACATCTCACCCAAGACCTCATCAAAATCTTTATGTTCAAGCCAACAATTAAGAAATTTAAATGGTTTACTTCCCCAATTCTTCAGTTCTTGAGCTAACACGATCGGACAATGATCTGAATTCCCTTTAGGTTCAGCCCACAATTTAATAGATGGAAAAAGGGAGAAATAAATTGGGTCGAAAAATGCACGATCTATCTTGCTGGCTGCCCTATAATTGCTCCACGTAAAGGTTCTGCCTTGGAGCTCAACTTCACACAAACCTGCATCATTGATGAAATTCTCAAAAGCCCTCACTCCTCTTCTACATGCCCTTCCACTTAATCTTTCATTTGCGTGGCGCACCTCATTGAAATCGCCTATCACAATCCAGGGAACACTGGATGCTCTCATGACACTTAGCAGTTCCTCCCATAGTCGTGCCCTTTCTTCCAAATCATTAGGACCATAAACCCCACAGACCCCTGCATTACAATGACCCACTATCTCGCCTTCCACTGCAATCCAATTTCTACCTGAAGCCTTTCTTGTGACCTTAAGAAAAGCCACTTCCCATAACAAGGTTAGCCCTCCAGAATTACCCTCGGCTGCCACCTCAACGAAATCAAAAGCCCCTCCTCCCCATAAACGGCCATAGTCTCCATGTTTCAAACCACCACACTTAGTCTCACACAGTAAAATGATTTTCGCACAGACTTTCACCATTAATTCTTTTACACGTCTCCGTTTGCCAGTCGAACCAATACCCCTTACATTCCATGATAAGAAACTAAACATAAAAGAGATTGAGTTGACGCATACTAACCGATGATGGAGAGACAGTTCTACAGGTTGGTTGTAGACTCCTCCCACTCCACAGCCTCTTTATCAATCAACCTCCCCAATTCGGCTTGAAGTTCGTCTTGAGTACCGGTGCACTGAAGCCCCAACAAGTCGCCCATCTCCATGGTCGCCTGAACCTCCGCCACTTTTGAAGAGACCTCGTTCTCCTTTTCACTGACACGCCCATTAGCATTTTGGATATCTCGGTCTTGAATTGAGCTTTCACCTGACAGCAAAGATCTTACACTTCCCCCTGGAATTATTTTTTTCACTTTCTTTTGTTTTCTGCGTCGATTGTTATATTTAGTCACCGCGCTATCCACCAGTTCTTGAAACTGTCTTTTTAAGACATCAATAGACAAGTAGGCACCGACGCTTTCATCTGACGTTGAATCCTCATCATCAGCATGAGTATTTGTCTCCTCGCATATGGGGCTTTCAGTAGTAAAATCTGCCTTGGAATTTTTCTTTGTCAACTCGCATCCCGGTCCAGTATTGTTGCAAACCGGCCCATTGGGAAGTAGGGCAGATAGCCTTGTCTTTTCTTCAAGTGATCCATTAACCAAGCCCACAGTAGTAATTGGCCTAACCGCTAGATCTGACCCGCTCCACTTGCTTGTTGACCCATTACCATCATTCTTACTAATATTCAATTCCTGATCCCCCACGCCCGCGTGAGTATTAGTGCCCATAAAAAAGGTATCCTTCAACGCTGCATTACCACATGCTATGATACCTGCCCCATGCGTATCACGAAAATCGTTCTCTGAACACCCATCCTTTGAGCCGACACTATTGATATTACCAATAACCAGGTCATCTTTGTTCGCCACGCTCAACAGTGCAGCTTTTCTTTTTTCCATGTTTTGAATTGTTTCACGAAAATTGAAGGGGTCCTCTGATGGACATACCTCCTCGCCGGACTCCACGCTCCGCCGCGACGCTTCTGGCTTTTCAATGGAACATCCAATAATCTGGTAGTTGCCGTTCAAGACCCCGTGATCCTCTGTGCAGAGGGGTTGTGTTTCCACCACCAGGATATCATGCACCATTTCTCCAATCTTTACCTTGAAGGAGCAAGAGATAGGAGTCTTGTAAGGGGATAACACTAAAATTCTCGCCACCTCCAAATTACTACTATTCTCCAAACTATTATGCAGTTTGAGAAAAGTGCCCAAGCGATTTGCAATTTGACTGAAGAAGTCTGCACTCCACACATGAAGCGGTACACCGTAAACATTAAGCCAACACTGACGTTGGGGGGCTACATCACCCATCTCCCATTCCTTCAGTAAATCAAAGTATGAATGGTACCAAGCTTCTTTGTGTTTAAGGCAGGCAGTCATTTCCTCCTTAGATTGAAAAGCAACGAGTACATAAGATCCTCCAAGATTTTTAATCACAATCTTAGCATTAGAAATTATTGCAAATCCATTATGAATCTCCTGGATGGATACATTCTCCTTTATCGCCCCAAAAGCGCAAGCTGACAGTTTGCTTAAACAGTCCTCTGAGGGGTTGCATTCAAAAGTGACTCCTGCATTTTCTTGAGAATCCCTCACCATATTTCGCTTCGATACCACCTGGGCAAAGGAACGATTCGCATGCACTCTTGTGTATACCCTGTTCAGACTAGCATGCGTAGTATTCTGAATCCTCTCCACAGCCTTGCCCTTCTTTTCGTTGTTCTTGAAGGGGCCGACACGATCTCTCGCCACCCTCGCAATCAGCATTCCATTTATGACTTTGGAACTGTTTAGCTTCTCCACCATTGACTCTGCTTTTCCTTTGAACTCAAATCTCACGAAACCATACCGGTTGCCGCTTCTGTTCCGTCTCCCGGGGATGAAGACATCCATCACTGTACCCACTCTTGACATTTCTTTATAAATATCCAAAGCTCCCCACCCATTGGGTATGTTTTCCAGGCATACACTAATTGCATCATGATTCTCCATTGCTCTTTGAACATGCTGTCTGGACCATCTAGAAAAGAAAGATGGTCTGCTCGCTACGCTGCTCCTTCTCCGGCGATCTTGGCTTGCACCGTGACCCTGACTAACGCCGCTGACCATGTTGTTTATCTATTATCACACTTAAAAGGTCGACACATTAACACGGGGCGGAGCAGGAACCAACACATGGGGCAGGTATGTCTTTAACCTCATGTTATTAGTGGGAGATAATTAGTTCTAAGATCTAATGGGTATTATGTTAATGTTTGAATTGGGAATTAAATTATCGTCTCTTCATTCCTGATTATTATGATTGTTCATGTTAATTATCTAACAATGAGAAGCACTAAAAGGGAATGATGGATGACCGCATACAAGCCATATATCAAGAGAGATACTTAGCATCAAAAAAAAAAAAAATATCAAGAGAGATACTGATAAACTACGTAACAGTATTGTTTCTGTTTGTGTCAAATAGGCTTCAATTTTATTTCCTAACTATCTTTTAGCATTACAAATTTATATTTTCTTTTCAAACCTTTGAGATTTCAAATGCATGCAAACTATCTTTTCCGGATGGCTTTTATTTTCACGGTAAGAAAGTCCACAATAACAACACTCTACAAGATGGCAACTCTCATAAGTATCCATGCATGTGTTTTACCTTCAGTTGTACTAATTCAGATTCCGTGCAGCGTCTGCATATCTCTCCAGGATATGCCTTCGCTCACTTCTTCAATATTATTTCAGGTTTTGCTTAACTTTACTTTCTTATTACGCAGGCTTTCTTGGTTTCGTCGATATATTCATTATAATTTCTTATATCAAAATTCTTGCATGTGCAGAATTTTTAATGGTTCACATGTTCTGCGACGGAAGATACAAATTAAAGGATAACTGCGTCCTCATCCAATAGATAAAAAGGGTACTTCCACAAGCAACATGCATCAGCCCTATAAATCAACTATTGCATTCCATCCAATAGAAAAAAGGATACTCCCTGACTTTGAAACTTTGCACCATTAATGTCTTCAATGTCGATGCATTCCCTGCTTTTACTTATACTCCATCCATTAAAAAAGTACACTCTTTACATCAAAATTTTAGAAGTAGTACAATGAAAGATAGAAAAAATAAAAACAGTAATATTTGTCTAAATTATATCACCCATGTAATTATTTAAATATGCTGAGTTGGTAAACTCAATTAACTAAGATTAAATCAAAATAAATTTTTTGATAAATTCTTCTAAAGTTGCTTTATTTATTTTTACTGAAGTTAATCCTAAGTTATGAAGAAATGACACAATTTTTTATCGATAAGAATAGGTTTACTACTTCAAAGTAGTTCATCTATGCTTATATTAGAATACAAAAAGATTTATGGCCATAGATTTATAAACCACTAGCATTAAAAAAAAAACAACTAATTTTATTACCTTTCACTTTTTTTATACCAATATTACTTTTCACTTTCTCTCTTGTGTTGTTGACGGGATATTCTTCTTGTATTAAAAAAACGGCACTCTTTTGAAAGGCAAAATTGATTTTGTTGTCCACGCGATTCATGATGGAAAAGAATACGAAAAGTGGAAGAAAAACACAGTCAAAGAATCCTAACTCTGCTGCTGTTCTCAATAAAAATAATAAAGGAGTTAATTATCTATTCAGGTGGAGGAAAACTCCTATTAAATAACTTTAGGGCAAAGACATTTCCTTGACGTAAACGCCAGGAAGAAGAACATTAAGCATTATAAATGAATACCATACTCTATTAATTAAGTAAGTGCATGCAGGAAACCACGTTTTATTCTGAAAAACAAGCTATGGTGTTTTGCTTTAAGAATTGAATTAATGTTCACCAATAAACTCGTTTGCGTTCCTAATGCGGGGTCTTTTTTTTAATTCTGCATGCTTTGGATTTTACGTACATTTATGGTCATTTAACGCTCAAATAAAAATATAGTTTAGTTTTGGTAGGTTTGCTTAGATAAATGTACTAAGATTTGATTCTTGGATGAATTTCGACTTCAATCCACAAAACTATATCAAAGCAAGCACGAGAGGAAACGTAGAATGAAAGTTATAGTCTTCATTCTACACTTTTGTGGTTGCTGCACCCGCTGCTGCATCCGCTGCCACCTGTCTGCGGCGGCATCAATCGTTGCTGCAGGTGGTGGCTTCAGCCTCCTCTTGGCGGTTCGCGAGCTGCGGCGGCTTGAGACGGTAGCCTTTTGTGGCGACGTGGTGGCGGTGTTGTCCCTCCTCCGGTGGTGGTAGATGACTAGCAGCAGCAACCCATGTGGGCCCAGCAACAGCAGCACCCGTCCCAGCAACCCCGGCTCACCAGTGCCGATGAGGTCCGTGCGCTTTGGATAGACGAGCCTTACCTCATAAATTGCTAACCAATTTATTTTAATTTTAAAAAGAAGTTTCATAAATTAAATTAGGAGAAAAAGGAAAATGAAAGATAAACTTGCAGGCCCCATGCACGTATCAGCACCATGGCAATTGACCTGCTATAGTGGGTAAAAAGGACAACAGGGCCCGGTAATTTGAGAGTTGAGGGACACAATGAGTGAAATTAAACGAAGAAGGACAACAAATGCAAAATCGATAAAGTATAAGGACATAAAAAACTATTAACTCATATATTATGTAGTGAAAGGGATATAATAAAAATGGAGCAATCATTATAGATTTAAAATTCTAAAATGGCACTTGATTTGAAATAAATTACATGACAGCTAATTTGAAACAAAGGAAGTATGAGATACAAGAATAAACCTTTCTACTATATGCTTTATAGTTTGTTAGTTGTGCTCTCACAAAAGCTTGGTGGTGGTGTATGAGAGTTTTCAATAGAAGGGGAGTAAGCCAAACCCAATTTGAAAAGAAAAAACACTCACATGACTTATTTATTACTTCTTTGTTTTGTTATTAAAGTCTATAAGCTATTTGCACACCCTTTAAAAAACTCATTAAATAGATTTTTTTTTTTATGAAACGATTCGACTTTATTGGTTTATAACAGGAGGCTCATGGCAGTATAATTACACAGAAAAAAGAAAACGACAAACAGGGGAAGTACAACAGAAGCTAAATACACTGAATAAAAGATAACAGAGCAAACACTAGGCTAGTTGAATTTTACTTGACAGGGACTACCAGGCCAAGACTGAAGAGAGTCTGCAGAAATCAGGAGATCATACACAGAATAGGGAAAGTTAGGTTGCTTCGCTCGAATCCATAAGGAGATCATTAAATAGATTTAATCTTGTTATTCTCTTTTCTCTTTTCTTGTAGGACGTTTAAAACAATTTAATTAATGTGGCCTAGATACTATAAATATTAATAGTAATATACCAAATTATCCCTTTATAAATATTTTATGTACTCAATTTTTGACTTACTTAATCATTTATTGGTAAGGTTATATTTAGAAATAAAATATTAAATGATTCATATAAAATTTAAACTGTCTTATATATTCTGAAACAAAACAAAAAGCCAAAAACGACTTATAATAAAAAACAGTGGGCGTAATTTTTATTATTCAAATTACCAACTTAACCTTTTTATTATTCCAAAAAATTAATCGGTAAAACCACCATTAGACACATAACAGTTAGACTTTAAGGGGTAGATATGTTAATGGCTCTTGAAAATCTAACTACGTCTTATATTATAACGAATTATATAACGAAACAGAGGAAGTATTTAAGTGTGAATAATTTCCCCCCATTCAAAAGGAGGAAATTAAGATAAAGTAAGTGATTTATAAATAAAAACTATATATCTCCTCCCTTACACTTAACCTGTCATTCTATGAAACAAAATTTGTCCCCAGCAAGTTGTCATTTTGCAAATTCTAAATAACTTTAATGGGTTTGGTCCATGTTATTTAACATCGACAAAGAATCCACTTTGAGCTTTGGTTTTTGTTTTGTAATTTTCTATCTAGTATCAGGAATTTTGTCACGCCTAATCCGGATTCGATTCGGATCGCACACGGTGGTGTAAGTTTTATGCATACACAAATATTCAAACTCGAGAGCTCACTTAACCGGAATCAAATCGCTTATCACATGGACCAATCCCACATTGGCTGAAAGCTCTGGCTTTTGAAATCCACTATATCCGGCCGACCACACACGCGGCTCACCATACCTGCCCTTGGCCACAATCAGTATATATATATAGCCAACAATCAGTATATATATATAGCCAACAATCAGTATAGCAACTTTGTTTGATCCATCTAAAAAAAAAAAAAGTGATATCAATTTTTAGTTTGTTCATTTTAATGAAGACGAAATTTTATTACAGACCAAAAATTACATGAGGGCGCAAGCCCAGTTCTGAGTAACAAGTGCAAAACAGCCCAAAAGGAGGGCAGGCAGGTATCTAGAGGAAAGCCTATAATGTACAAAGTAGAAATCCCTAAGCAAGACTACACCACACACGGCCGTAGCTCAGGAGGGATATGCTAGCAAGCTTAATTTTCTAACAGGAGAGCTCCAGCACTTGACCGAGTCGGCACAGGATAAGACATGAGTGTAAGAATATTTTCCTTTTATGTGGCCCATATAATATTAGGTTTTATTTAATGACGTGGTAAAATCCTATTGGTCAACTATCAGTGTTTTCTAATCAACACTTGATGGGGTGTATAAATACAATATTATGAAATAGGTCCTCTCTCTCCAGTCGCTTAACGTTCTGTTACACCATCTGACAAACGTTAGTAAGAAAGACAGAGGCAAGAGAAAGTAATCTATTCCTCATGAAGGCATCAAGACAAATCAAGAGGAGATTAAGAGAACTTAGAAGACAGCATAATCGATTTACCAGGTATGTCTTTAACCTCATGTTATTAGTGGGAGATAATTAGTTCTAAGATCTAATGGGTATTATGTTAATGTTTGAATTAGGAATTAAATTATCGTCTCTTGATTCCTGATTATTATGATTGTTCATGTTAATTATCTAACATGTGGTGGCGGAGCATGGTTTAGGATCAATTATCTCCCCTTTATATGATAATTATATGTTTTGATGCAAGTTTGGAACAAACAATTTCTTTTGATATTATATTGTTCATTATCGTTGGTATTGATTACCATACAAATATATGGATGCCTGCGCTTATGTTGGTTGCAATTCAATCCTTTTTTTTTTTGTTCCATGATGACCGAGAAACAAAATTATGAATCTTTGTATGGGTTTTGCACAATTAGTACCAAATTTTAAAAAAAAAAAATCGATTGCGCGTATCAGGTTTGACGCGCATATAAATGTTTGTTAGAACACTATTAATTGAGCATATGAGGTTTTCCAGTTTTTCCCATCCATATATAATACACTATGTGAATCGTGTTTCATTGGTTTGGTCATTGAAAAGTATTGTTTGTACACCATTATCGTTATTTCTTCTGTTTGCGACAACAATAAATTATTTATTATTTTGGCAAGCGTGCCTTGTGTATGACCTTGACGCCTTCTGTTTTCAATAAAGAAAAGTAAAATATCATGGTCGTCGTCTAACAGATTATGAATGGTGTGTTTGTGGAAAATTATGGTCATTTTTGTTTAGTCCACACATTAACGTTTATGCCATTTACATCCTTACGAGACTGATTATAGTTGATGGCTGTGCTGAAAAAATTATACTCAATTTTCACTGAAGTCCGCATATCATAGATTCTGTCACTTATGTTTTATGACAGATTTTCAACTTAGCCCTTAATGTTTATATTTTATGCAATTCAATCCAGAATGTTTTAGTTATAGGTTGGATTTGTTAACAGTCTCTTTTACATAAACATCTTCATAGAGAATGATATCTACTTATGTATAATTTATTAGTCACCAAAGTGACCAAATTAGAATATTTTATAGATATCAATTTTAAGAAAAGAGACACTTAAGTAAATATTTGATATCTATTTTATGTACAATTTGTTAGTCACCAAAGTGGCCGAATTGGAATACTTTATAGATATCAAAATTAAGAAAAATATTGATTTACTCATGAGCATATGATGCAATTAATGTGATGGCATGATGGTGATAATTTATTTTATCATGAGAAAATCAAGTTTATTTTCATAAAATATTTAAGGATCAACCCAAAGGTTGATTAATCATTTTATGACTATAAACATAAAAGGTGGTCGATTAATTTATTTATTAGTCAT
>JAKUCV010003945.1:88322-135095 GCA_028386065.3 Turnera subulata | reverse complement strand
AAGAAGGAATAGGAGGACGGCGAGGCTTACCAGCAATGACCGTGGGAACCCCGAGCCCGACCTCGGCTTCCTGCCGTTCGTCCTCGTCTGACGCGACCCGGTCTTGGTGTGGATGGCGGCGGAACGGAGAGGAGGCAAGGGTGGGTACGGCGGAAGTGAAGAGAGGTGATGGCGGTGGTTTCGAGAGAGGAGGGGAAGAGATGTTGGTGATGGCGAGAGGGCGAGAGAGAAAGAGAGGGAGAGAGAAGATGAGAGGAGAAGGAAGAAGGGGAAGGGGGCGCCGTCGGGTGAGGAAGAGAGGAAGAAAAAAAAAGAAAAGAGAGAAAGAGGAGGAAGGGAGAGAGAGGGCTTTTAGGGTTGGCCGGCTCAGCCCCGAAACGACGTCGTTTCGGGCTGAGGCGCGGTCAACCCACTTCAGTCAACGCGCGCAGTTGGGTTTTTTTTTTTTTAAAACTCCAAAACGACGTAGTTTCGATCGAAGCCTCAACAAGACCCGTGTTTCACCCCGAAACACATTCCAATATCAACGAAACACGAAGCATGAGAAATCCCAACTTGAAATTGATATCTCCAAGGCATAATAATTTATTTCCTCGACTAAAACTCGAAAATACCTCAAGGGCAAAATTGGAATAAAAATTCCGAAAATTCCGAAAAAACAAATTATGAAAATTCGGGGCGTTACACGGACCCCCATTTTTTCCTTTTCCCTTTCTTTTTTCTTTCTCCTCGTGGGGATAGCAACCATAGGCATAAAGTACTGAGATCATAAATTTTGGGCAAGATGAAGGCCGATCGGGCCGGGTGCACTCGGATGACCAATATGGAGGTAGGCTTACCAACTTTATACTCACATGTCTAGAAGACCATTGGAGAGATGTGCTTTATGATGACCGGATTCAAAATGAGTTTCTAGAGAGAGACAAACTTGACCAACATCCACAACTTCATGAGCCCAAACTACATGTCAGAGTAAACGGGACATATGACTAAAAAAGAGCCCTAAATACAACCAACAATATGGCACGTGTATCTAGCACCGTCCCCATTCTTTCCATTGAATCAATCTGGGAACCATAATTTATAGACTGGATCTGTTGCCGAATTACCTACGTATCTGTGGATGTGGTGTCGGGTTTGAGATGATGGTGTTTTGTGGAAGGCTGAGGATAGTAGGTGTTTGATAGAATGGTGTTCAGTGGGAGACCAGCGGTAGTAGGAGAACACTTGTCGTTTTCATTATGATTTCTTCTTCCCAATTTCATGAAATGAATGATGAATTATTCAAGCACTGAGGGTCACCTACCCTTTTGAACAAGTGTACTTGGATAGGACTCTTTTGAAAACTATATTCATTTCAGCTTTTCTACACAAGTGTTCAAGGTAGATGTGGTGGGGTTAACATGGATGTCTAGCTGGATAAGAGTTCAAAGGTCAAATCGGGTAAGTGTTTGAAGGCTAGTGCGGGTGAGTGTTTAGGAATTAGCTAGGGTTGGTCGAATATGTGTTAGGTAAGGTCGGATTACATCTACAGAATTAAGTCTTCGTAGTTCGTTTTATGGTCCCCTAGATTGATCCAATGGAATATAATGAAGTCATGCATAATTTGCCATATTTACACAAAAGGTATGGAAATCAAAGTTTTATTCCTTATGTAAAAAATCAGAGTACAAACAATGACACTGTTGATTGTTGGACACAGAATTTAACTATTGCCCCTTTTGACTAGACTCAACTTCTATACTTTAAAAAGCAACAATACCGCCTCTCCCCATTCTTGGTCATCATTCTATCCATACTTAGAAATTCGATCTGTGATCTCTAATCAATTCTCCCCAGATTTACACTTCTCGTTCACCCATTGGAATGCATCATCTCCGTTGTCATCTTCACCATTATCTCTTAACCATCCCCCATCGTCTTCTCATTGTGTCTCAGTCATCGTCCTTACTACTATTTTAGTTGTTCTTTAATTGTTGAGGCTCGTGCCCTGTTCATTTGAGAAGGCCCAATGATAATGTCTTCACTCGATACCCTAGCTTTGTTCATCAACTCGACTTGTCAGTTTAGTCCCTCGGCTCGGCTTATCAAGTTGGCTCCTCATCATATAGTTCTTCTCTCTCAACTTCTATCTAGGCTCCTCAACTCTTCACAGACAAAAACCAAGGCTCACATGTCCTTCCTTGCAAAAGGCCCAATCAGGTCACCTCATCTCACCCCATCTTCTTTCTGCATTCTTCTCCATTGTTTCTCCACAAACTAGGATTTATATTTACTCTCATAAGAAGGCCCTCTTGGTTTGTCTTAGCTTGAATGCTCAATTCCCATTAGCTCGTCTCAGCTTCGCACTCCGGTTCCTTGGCTCCCCAACTCGGCATTTCAACTTGGCAATTTGACTCGGCTACTCGACTTGGCTTCTTAAATCAGCTTATTAACTTAGTTCATCGGCTTGGCCCATTAACTTGGTCCACACTCAAACATTAGAGTTTACATCATTCCCCTTGAGAGGATGCCTGGACTTGCATCTCCTCTCACAAGAAAGCCCAACCCGGTCAACTCTTCTCACTTCTTCTACTTTACACACTAGGGCTTCCATCTCCTCTCACAAGAAGGCCCAATGGTAAAGTCTCAACCTGTCAACTCAGCTTTTCAGTCTGGCTCCTCAACTTGGCTCTTCAGTTTGATTCCTCATCTCGACTTCTTGTCTTGGATCATCAGCTCGATTCACAAGTAAAAACTCGGGCTTGCATCTGCATTTTTGAAGAAGGCCCAGTCAGATCACCTTATCTCACCTCTTCTACTATAGTTACTGGGGCTTACATCTCCTCTCATGAGAAAGCCCAACCAAGTCATCCCATCTCCCCTTTTTTGCCATAAATATTGGGGCTTACCTCTCCTCTCACGAGAAGGCCCAAAGTCACTTTGGTGTCTTAAGTTGATGATTCGTCACTGCCTCTGCCTTCTTCCCACCTTTTTCTCTAGGATACCTCAATGACTTCCAATGTCTTCACCATCTTCCCGTCCACTGAGATTCATCGCCTTGTGATGTATCCTTCATCCCTAATATCTTTACCATCTCCTTCCAACTAAGGCACTACCCACCCCTGGTGTCCTAAGGGTTCAACTCTAATGATAGAATTCATGATCATCGGGAATCCTAGACTCAAGCTTTGTTTTCTCTCAAGATATTTGAAAACGGTGGGAAAGTGTGATGGAATACATTCGCAAAACATGTTTCGATATTTTTTCAAAAATTTTTTTTCCTTTTTCTTTCTTTTAAGACTCAAGCCCAAAAAATGAGGATTTGAAAAAGTGAGACACCCTAGCTCAAATTCGTATTTTATGCTTTGAAAAACATGTAATGCAATGCCAAATGTATGCAAATGCTAAGACAAGGTAGACCGACTGAACATATATGCCAACTGGGAAGCAACACCAAAGAATTATCATTGGCTTAGACATACGTACTTACATCCCTAGGGTTTGTTTACAGGACTCCTCAGTTCATACTATGCAATATAGCACCCTACGCAGAGTTAGCACGGCGGTCCCGCTATATATTTTTTATTAATTTTTCTGGTTTAACGAAATAAAACACTCAATTTACACATACATGAATCCACAAAAAAAATCACACAAAAAATGCACATACCACTTATTGATTCAATATGCATGAGATGCTCAGGGTATGCAGCTGGTTGGGGGCTAGAGATTGCCGCTAGGGAATAGGTTGACCTACTCACATGTGATAATGGATATCACGTGAGGTCCAAGGCCCATTAATCCCCATCATTGCTAAGCATCGAGAAACGGGTTCACTCAAGCTGCCATCGCTTAAAGAAAGCATTGTGGTGGACTTGGATTCCCTCGCCCTCTTACGGTAGAGGCTTCATATCAATCATCATTAATGCAAGGCACTTATGATGACACATAAAAAGGCACATAAAACTCAACGATTGCACAAGGTTCTTGAACCCACTACTTCCCCAGCGGAGTCGCCAACTGTGAATACCTGACCCAAAATCACTTGGGCCTATTCACCTATTTCCTTACACCTTCTTCTTCGGGTCAATCCCATGTCAATGGAGTCGCCACCTAAATTTTATTAAGGGAAAAATTTGGGAAAAATATTAACATGACTCCTTTAGGCTATATGGTCATGGCGAACCAAAGACATGGGATTTGGGGTTCGTCACAGATAGAAAGGTGTTAAGCACCCATCCGTGCTAGGTCGAAACCTTGTGGAATTTAAAAAATTATGTATGCCTTGTGCATGTGTGGAAGTGTTGAAGCGAATCACTTAAAAATCACAAAATTGAATTGCAAGTGTAGGAGAAGAAGATATGGAACAAAAAGAAAAAATAAAAACATTTGGGCTTGAGTCTCCACCACTAGAGACCACCTACGTACCCCAGTGACCGGGTTCAAAGCCCACGTAGTTCTTGACATGGCATCACAGCAATCATATAATCAACAAAAGCATCATCAAATAACCAGGAAGCGGCAATCAATAAATTGCGCAATTGAAAAGGGTTAGAACACTTAGCTCGGTTTTTGGACAGAAACTATGGGTCGTTTTCTATTTGATTTTAGACAATGCAAATAGCCGATTCTGATTCTGGTCTTAACAGCAAAGTTGTAGCTCTCCCTCAAAACTTTTCGAAGAGTCCAAGAATACGACAATCCAACTTTTAAAACTCGAGAAATAGATTTTTTTCTGAGACTGCTTGCATCAGGTCCTTCTACTTGGATTCCCACCTTCTTGACTCCTAGAATGCTTTTGATTGCCTCCTCCTCTTGATCCCTTCTTTCTGGCTTCTTCCTTGATGCTTTCTCACGAAATTTCTCCAGAGTTTCTGCCTAAGAACGTATCTATAGCCTTGGAGAGATAGAGTTTCTCCAAGCACTCAAGGCTTATGGGTGTATTTGTGAGAAAAATTGTGTCCCCGTTTCAAATGTGTTTTAGGGGTCGTATTTTCAGTGCTCTGGGAAGCCTAGGGGCATGGACCTACTTAATAGTGAAGATTATGCCCGAAAAATTGGTCCAAAACTGCGTAGTATCGAATTAGAAACAAACTCGGAGAAAATCGAGGGTTCTGGGCATCTATGACTACCGTTTGGATGACCCCCAGTGCAGGCGGTCATGTGAGGAGGACCGCCAGGTGCTGGCGGTCGTCGCGAGAGGACCACTGGTCACCCCGCGTGTCACTCGTTCTTTTCTTTTTTGACCCCCCAATCCCCCTAATTCAGCTCTAACTTTATCCTACCGCGTAATTAACCCCTAATTAACCCAGAATCACTCAATTACTTGATCCCCACTCTGCTAAATCATTCCAAAATTGATTGATTACACATTGATACCCATTTTAAGCAAAATCATACCAAAAACACAAAAATCTACTTAAATGATAATTTAACTCTAACTTTCTACGAAAATGAGAGCTATAATTAGCCTGCAAGAAATGTGTTAATGGGCTGGATAAACTCTAGATAATTCATTAACTTGGACCCTTAAACCTATTTCTAACCCAAAAATAAATCATCTCAATATAATTCGGTTAAAAACATCTAAAAGAGCCCAAGCAACGAAATGGAATGTATTTTAATGTAAATAAACCTTATTATATGTTTTACCCTAAGATTAAATCATCTCATTAATCTTAAGGTTTAAGTGCACAGAGATTTAGAATATCAAAATACATTAATTCTACTAAATTAAATTCTTATCATGCCTTAACTCAAAATCAAATCATCTCATTAATCTTAAGCTTGAGCATACTTGGAGTCTACTTTTAGTAAAATGTTCATGGGTCAAATTTGGGTATTCACAATATTCTGGAGATAAGGTCCAAGTTGGCATGCCCTAGCCTTCTATGCCACAGGGTAGGTGTTTCTGTCATTGCAGTTAAACACTTAAGCTCAGGGTTAGTAGCATTATCAAAGGATATATAATAGATGCTTCCTTTTCTGGTTCAAGTAAGAACCACATCTTTATCAACAGAACTAACTAAACACTTAAAAGCTTCAAAGGTAACCTTAAATCCTTTATCAAAGAGTTGACTAACACTAAGCAGATTATATTTAAGATTATTAACAAGTAAAACATGCTCAATAGAAGGGTTAGAATCAATGTTACTAAACCCGAGAATCTGTCTTTTGGACTTTTCCCAAAAGTCATCTTTCCGGATGAAAACATAGAAGAATCACCTGTCATGTGTCTTGTACACCCACTATCGAGTATTCATTCATCCCCAAAAACCTGTCAAAACAATGAAGTTTTTGGTATCCAAACCACTTTGGGTCCTTCAGGGTTAGTTTTGGTTCCTTTCGGAACCCACTCATTTCTAACATGGCCATCTCTTTTCCTAAACATGCATGTTCTAATACCATGACCAACCTTTCCATAATAATGACATGTAATATGAGATACATCAGAACCATGTCAATGCATATGTATGTTCTTTCTAGGTGATTTCATATTCATCGTAGGTCTATACGGTTTTCCAATTCTAGTTCTAACAAATGAAATATACAGATTTGGTTTGTGAGAAACCATATTAATAGAATTAGGCCTGTATGCTTTGTAAGAAGCCATATGTCTACATGGCATACAGAACCTATCTTAATAGATTTCACAGATTGATATGCATTGTTAAAGACCACATGAGTAGTATCAGGTTTATATGACATACTAGATCCTGCCTTAACAAAACACAGATGGATTTGGTTTATTAAGAACAACATGTGTAGCACCTATTCCTTCTTTTTGCATAGAATGTCTTTGCTGCCCTAGCATCATATTTAGGTTATCCTCTCCATTGGTAAACTTCTCAAGAGAACATTTCAGATCCTCAACACTTTTCTTGAGTATATCATTCTCTTTGAACAACTTGTCACACATAGTAATATTATTAGCAATCTTCTTTTCTAGCTCATCATGAGCATTTTGTAAGACAAGTTTCTCACTTTTCAAAGTTTCACAAGTATTCAAAGCATCAGAATGAGCATGATCAAATTTTTCATAAGCATTCCTATGAGCTTCAGCATCATATTCTAGAATATCAATTCGCTTCTTATATTCCTTATTTTTCTTAATGACTTGCTATAATTATCATGCAATTCACTAAATGCTTCTAATAATTCATCAAAAGTGAAGTCAGGAGAGTCATTTACCTTTGTTTCTCTATGAGCCATGAAGCATAGATTTGTTGCCTCCTCTATGTCTGAATCTTTTGAAGAATCCGAATCATCCCAAGCAACCACAATATTTTTCTTTCTGGTTTTTGAAGAACCATATCTCCCCTTCTTTTGGTATGGGCAATCAAACTTGATATGCCCTATTTGGTTGCATCCAAAACATACCAAAGAAACCTTCTTGGATTCATTAATCTTTACTCCCTTAGGATTCCTTCCTTTGGAATGTTTCTTCATTTTGACCATTGAATGGTCAAATTTGGCACCATTAAAGTGGGATGCCTTGTTGATGCTTGTACCCTCATAATCCATGATCTTTGTCTCTGGATGTTACTCCTTTGCACTGAGGACGTAGCTCCGCTACCAATTGTAGGCCCAAAAGTGCCTAAGAGGAGGGGTGAATTAGGCTTAGATACTTTTTCGAGTTTAGGACGATCTGGTTTTTGTGAAACCAGATTGTGGAAAAGATCTTGTTTTTGTGAAATTAGATTCTAGGAGAGTAAGTGTGTGTAAACACCCAAATTTGACCCATGTACTTTTTACTAAAATTGGATTTCGAACACGTTTGAACTTAGGAATAATGAGATGATTTGATCTTAAGATAAGGCATAGTAAAAATTTAATTTTGTAGAATTAATGTATTTTGGTAATTTAAACCTATATCTGTTCGAACTCTAGGATTAATGAGAAGATTTAATATTAGAATAAAATATATATTAAGGTTTATTAAATTAAAATATGTTTTATTTTATTATTTGGGCTTTCTTATTTAGTTTCAATCCAATTATGATGAGAAGATTTATTTGTGGGTAAGGAATAAAGTTAGAGGCCCAAGTTAATGAAATGAGAATTCTCCAGAGTTTAATAAGCCCATTAACACATTTCTTGCAGGTTAATTTTACCTCTGAGTTTCGTGTAAAATTAGAGTTAAATAATCTCTTGATTAGATTTTGTGTTTTTGGTATGATTTTGCAAAAAATAGGTATTAATGTGTAATCAATCAGTTATGGAATGATTTAGAGGAGTAATAATCAAGTAATGGAGTGATTCTGGGTTGATTACGCGGTAGGATCAAATCAGAGCTGAATTAGGGGGATTGGAGTTCGAAGAAGGAAAGAACGTGTGACACGCAGGCTGACCGGCGTTCATCGCGTGCCGGCCGACATCCACACATGACCGCCGAACGCCAGCCATGGCGGTCATCAGGGTCCAGAATCTCTGATTTTCCCAATTTTTGTTACTAATTCCATCATACGCGGTTTTGGACCAGATTTTCGGGCATAATATCCACCATTAAGCAGATCCATGCCCCTAGGCTTCCCGGAACACTATAAATAGGACCCCTCACACATATTTCAAAGGGGACACATGATTCTTCACATACACACTCATAAGCTTTATTGCTTGGAGAAACTTTGCCTTTCCAAGTTTAGGAATATATTTTTAGGCAGAAACTCTGGAGAATTTTCGTGGGGAGCATCAACAATAGTCCAACAAGGAGGAATCAAGAAGAGGATCAACCATTGAGTTAAGAAGTGGCAAGAAGGTGTGTGGAGAACACAACCCTATGCAAGGAGCTAGAGGAGGGCTACAAGAGGTAACACTAAACCCTTTTTATTGTTTGATTTTTGCTGACTACATGAGGATGTTTTTGATGATGTAAGTGGCGACTTAATGCCATGTTTAGAACTACGTGGCTTTGACCCCGGTCACTCGGTACATAGGTAGTCTCAATTTTACAACGGGATGCAAGCCAAATCTTCTCCTCCTCCCCCTTTCTTTTGGTTTCCACATTTACACACTTGGACAAGGCACACTTATACTCTTCAATTGCATAAGGTTTCAACCCAACATGGATGGGTGCCTAACACCTTCACATCCGTGACGAACCCCCGATCCCATGTCTTTGGTGCACTATGAACATGTTGCCTAAAGGATTCATACAAAGGTTTTTCCCAAATTTTGTCCTTAATAAAATTTGGGTGGTGACTCCATTGACATGGGATTGACTCGAGGAAGAAGGTGAAAAGGAATAGGTGAGAGGGCCCAAGTGATTTTGGGTCGGGTTCTCACAGTTGGCGACTCCGTTGGGGAAGTAGTGGGTTCAAGAAACCTTGTGCAATCGTCGAGTTTTGTATGCCTTTTTATGTGTCATCATAAGTACCTTGCATTCATGATAATTGATGTGAAGCCTTTACCTTAAGAGGGAGAGGGAATCCAAGTTTGCTACATACTTTCCTTAAGCGATAGTGGCTTGAGTGAACCCGTTTCTCGATGCTTAGCAATGATGGGACTGTCGTGCTAACTCTGCGTAGGGTGATATATTGCGTAGTGTGAATTGATGAGTCCTGTAAACAAGCCCTAGGGATGTAAGCACACATGTCTAGGCCGATGATAATTTTTCGGTGTTGCTTCCCAGTTGATATATATGTTCAGTCGGTCTATCTTGTCTTAAGGAATTCACATTTGCATACATTTGGCATTGCATCACATGTCTTTCAAATCATAAACACAAATTCGAGCTAGGGTGTCTCATTTTTTCAAATCCTCATCTTCTTGGGCTTGTTTCTTGAAAGAAACAAAACTGAAGAAATGTTTTGAAAAAATAATAAAACATGTTTTGCGAATGTATTCCATCACACTTTTCCCACCGTTTCCAAATATCTTGAAAAAAAACAAAGCTTGAGTCTAGAATCCCTGATAACCATGAACTCTATCATTAGAATTTAACCCTTGGGACACCCGGGACGGGTAGTGCCTTAGTTGGAAGGAGATGATGAAAATATTAGGGATGATGGATACGTCACAAGGCGATGGTCCCAGTAGACAAGGAGATAGTAAAGACATTAGAAATTGTGAAGGTATCTAAAGGCGAAAGGTGGGAAGAAGGTAGAGGTAGTGATGAAACATCGACTTAAGACACTAAGATGACTTTGGGCCTTCTCGAAAGAGGAGATGCAAGTCCCAGTATTTATGGTAGAAGAAGTGAGAAGAGGTGACCGGACCGGGCCTTCTGCCAGGACGGATATGTAAGCCTGGGTTTTATCTGTGAAGAGTTGAGGAGCCCAGATAAGAAGTTGAGAGAGAAGAACTATACAATGAGAAGCCAAGTTGGTAAGCCGAGCCGAGGGACTGAACTGACAAGTCGAGTTGATAAGCAAAGCTAGGGTATTGAGTGAAGACATTGTCATCAGGCCTTCTCAAATGGACAAGACACGAACCCCGACAATTGAGAAACTTGAGGATCGCGGTGAGAACGACGACTAAGACATGATGAGAAGACAATGGGGAAGGTTAAGAGATAATGATGAAAGTGACAATGGAGATGATGCATTCCAAAGGGTGAACAAGAAGTGCAAGTGAAAGTCAACCGGGGACCATTTGCTGAGTATGGATGGAATGACCACCAAGAATCGGGAGAGACAGTGTAGTTGCTCTTTAGAATCTAGAAATTAAGTTGAGTCAAAAGGGGCAATAATTAAATTCTACATCCAACCATCAATAGTGTCAGTGTTTGTACTTTGATTTTCATATAAGGAATAAAACTTTGATTTCCTTACCTTCTATATATGAAACGCCCCGACCCGTATTTATCGTACACAGTAAACACGTGCCGGAACTGTAATGACCCGACCAAACAAAGCCCAGCATACAGTGTATACAATAGAAACTCTGGCTTAACAGCCCAAAATATAATCATCTCAACCGGCCCAAGGCCCAACAATAACAATAAATAGCACAGCGGAAGACTTAACAACTCACAAAGACACTGTATGCAACACATGATATGACTAATGGATCTGAGTCCTGTCCGGGGGATAACGCCGCAACCTGTCTGGAATGCATCAAACCTGAACCACAAATAACTCAACCTACGGGATGAAAGCCCACAGGTGAGGGGTGAGTCCGAAGTGCTCACAACTATGGATAGACGATCAATATGCAACACCATAAGTTACTCAAGTCGAAAACACAGTCATAACAGCCAAAATAAAACAAACCAAAAGACTCGACCCAAAATTGGTCCAAGACCAAAAGACTCAAATAAAAATCCAATTTCCAATTATATTTTTCTGGGCCCTGTCACGAATAAGCTAGGGGTCAGACCTGGTTGTCAACATATTTCGGGTGCCAGACCAAATCCAAGAGAGACCAGGGATCGACATCCCAAAAATAAGAACCCACGGATAGACATCCCAAATATAATCATGGTATAGACATGCTTATCACAAGTAACCCAGGTCATGGACACCACAACACAGTCTTAAACCATCGAGGCGTACCACTACTTACCACATGACAATTATATTATTATCATTCAAAACCAAATCACAGGGATCAACATCCCTAACCAAAATACTGGGATAGACATCCCAATCCAAAACCAAGGATTGACATCCTTATCACATTTTATTATTTAATCCTTAACACTTTATACCAAAAGACACAGCAATAGACATCCAAAACTCAAGGCACGGGGATAAACATCCCAAAACCAAATCAAGATACTGGGATAAACATCCCGAAACAAACCACAGCAAATGCGACAAACAACAGTGCAACAACCATCAAACACATCAACCGAGTAATACAGGCACATATCGAAGGAAATCCATCCTCACTTTAGCCAATTGCTCAACTCCGAAGATAATGACCGGTCCCAAGCCGGCTCCTCGGGAAACTGCCCGATATCAAAACCTATACAACAAAACAATATACTCCCATAAAATACACATAAGAGTATGCCATGATGCCAATACAGCAAAATAAACCCATCCCGGTTCATATCTTTTATTATCTTCTTTACCGAAAATATTATACCGTACGTATATCCGAATATAATTTCGGTACCATGCTTTAATTAAAACTCTTTTCAAAATATTTCCCTAAATTAATTATATTTTTCCCAAAATATATTCACCATAATTTTCTGGAAAAGATAACATATGTATATATATATTTCCAAAATATTTTTATAAAACTATTTACCATAATATAATTACCAAATATTATTATTTATCAAAAATATATATATTAATTATATGCTATATATGTTATTTTCCAGAAATATATATCATCAAAGCTTATTCTGAAAATAAATACAAATTATTAAATAGGTACTTTTATTTCCTAAAAACAAAATACATCTCCAAAACAATAATAATTTCCACATAATTATAAATTTTTGAATTATAAATTATGTATTCTATATATATTTTTACAAAGGTAGTTATCATAATTTTCCACGGAAAATAATATATATTTAAAATTTTTAAAAATTATTTTCATGGTATATATATTTTTCCAAATAATATTAGTTTTTTTCCAAAACATAACTTAATTATCTATCAAAATATATATATTTATATTTTCTCAAAGTACTAGAACTAAATTGATCGTAATTTTCTCAAAGTGAATATATATTTTTTTTGAAAATTAAATACCAGAATAATTATATATATACATATATATTTCTATATATATATATATATATATATATATATTTTAAAGAAAAAACAAACCCAACCCGGCAACCTAGAACCCAGGGAAGGCGCGACCCGGTCGCGACCAGCCCAGATAAATCGGGTTCTTACCTAGCAGCGGCGGTTGGCGGCGCGACAACGCGAGGGAAGGCTAGCGCGGAGTCGACGACATCGAGGCGACTCCATGGACGGCGCAAAGGAGGCGGAAGGCTGACTATGTCGTCGTCAGCGGCGCTGGGAGCAAGATCCACAGGTTTCGCCGCGGGTCAACAGCCACTGACGGTGTGTCGATCGGCGGAAGGCGACGGGTGCAGCGAGGCTGAGCTCGCGACAGCACGGCGATGAGGCTGGTGGCCCGGTGTGTCTAGAGGCGGTGCTGATCTCTTCGACATCCACAGTGACCCGAGGGTGGCAACTGTTCACTCGGGTTTCCTTTTTTTCTATTTTCTTTCTATTTTTCTATTTTCTGTTTTGAATTTATTTTTTCTTTTCTTTTTTTTCTTCCTTTTTTTCCCCTCTCTGTTTTTTTTCTCGTTTTTTTTTTCTTCTTTTTTTTCTCTTTTTTTTTCTTTTTTTTCTCTTTTTTTTTTTTTCCTTCCTCTCCTCTTCCTTTCTTCCTCTGCTTCCTGCCTCTTTTATACACAAAACTTAGCCGCCTTCAATAATGCAGGCGGGTCCGATCCGGACCAGAAAATAACTGATACCCCCTTAGTTATTTTCCGGTGTGATTTTTCTTGGGATTCCGGGACCCGAAAAATACCAACTTAGGTCCGAAAAAATCACGGAAAAATCTCGAGCGCGGAAAAAGACTCGATTACGAAAAACGATGCTCGATTTACCTTGAATTAATTACCCAAGATTAATTCTTTTGGTAAATCACCGTAAAAAGACTTTTACAGTCCCGGTAAAAATCCAAATTTTTACCCGGGCTGTTACAGTCTACCCACCTTAAAAAAAAATTTTGTCCTAGAAATTTTGTCTTATCCGTGGGTCCTACCACGATAAGCTTCTGGCACACTCTGCCAGGTGTCCAAACTCAACGTGAGATACCGCTTATACCCTTGAACGACATCTCGTCCTCTATAAGAACCGAACCTCATGACTGGCAAACTCACACACAGTCATGGACTCTCCACTGAGAACAAGAACCACCTCAGACTCCGAGGACAACAGCTATATTGGTGGTACTGCTTTCCCGACAAGCTCTGATGAAGAACCTCCCAAGAAGCGGTTCAAGGCAAACACCATCAGTCTGAAGGAAGATGTGGTGGTCTCCCCATGACAGCGAAAGAAGCGTGCTGGCGAAGAAGCTGATGATCGGAAGGGCAAAGCAACGGCTGAAAGCAGCACTCCACTGCAAACACTATCGCAGCTGAACGTCTCACTGAGGAAGGTCAGCTCGGCGGTGATGCAGAAAGAACTGGCGTGTGCGGAACTCTTTCCTCACGTCAAAAACATCCAAAAACTTGTAAAAAACCTTGAGAAGCAACTAACTCATTAGAGTACTTCTTCTCCGTATTGTAAAACCGTTATGAGATAAATAAAATAAGTTTTCTTTTTAAATCAAAACTCTTATACTACGAAATCTCTTGTTAAGATATGAAAAATTATGTTTGACAGAAAAGCAAAATATTTAAAGCAAAACAAAACCATCAGGAAGGAAAATAAAATCAAACATAAAGATGTTAAAAACAGAACCAACAAAAAGAAGTAAAACCAACATAGAGAAATTAAAAATAAAACAAAACTCGTTTAATAAAACCAAAACATCAAGAAGTTAAAACAAAAATATGTTTTCATGTTCGGCGCTCTAGATCGGTCGTAAACATCCTCGATCCCGAAAAACATAACGTGCACAGCTAACAGTGACGTTAGTTTCCCTCGTGAAAAAGACATCCATTATCTCGCAAGGTGACGATCACGAGCACATCATGTGTCCCTCGAAAGAAACGCTATCCACTTGTCCACAAATTCTGCATGAGCCAAAAACGTCTATCAAGTCTCGTATCCCTCCATGATGTCCGAACAGGTGTAAGCTTATCGCACATGCACTCTTCTCGAGGTATGGTCCCATCAGTCTAGCCACAACGGTCACAGATGCATGTGATAAAAGACGTAGAAAATATAGAAAAACCATAAAAGGAAACGCCAAGGTAGCCAGGGCGATAGAAAATCGTGAGATGGAAAAGAGCTGAAAAACACTTGCGTTTGTAGCCCAAAAAACATATAAAGTGATGAAGTAATAAATGAGGCAACGGCAAAATTTTTCAAAACAACACCTTGAAGAAGAAAAACGATTTGGAGCTTTGTGAAGGGAATCTGCTTTTCTCATCACCGAAAAAAAAAATCCTTTAGACTTTTCCGGGGATAGGTGGGGTCTAAACTTTGAAAAACAAAACGGTAATCACACTCCCCATAGGAGTATAAAAGACGGAGTGGTGAGAAGCAAATCATCAAAAGCATTTTGAAAGAGAATTTTGTATCACGTTTAGAAAAAATAAAGACAAAACACGTCCAGAAAAGACACAAAATCGCCAAGTCAGAATGCCTGCTCCATCATCCGTCTTTTTCGTCGAAGGTGCCTCCCTAGGCAGAAGAAACCAGCTGGCCTACAGCATGATCAACGAACGTCCAGAGGAACTACCGAATGAGCTTGGCAGGATGCCCCGTCTGGTCTTCGTCGACGAACTCTACTCGTCGAGGTTCTTCGTCACTCCCATGGAAGAGACGTTCTTCCTAGAGGACCAAGGCACCATGAGGACTTCCTTCTGCAGCTCGGCCAATTCGGTCATGTTTTTCATTTCTGAAAGATTTCAGGAGTTCAACCTAGAGCCCACTTGCCATTTCCTGGACCAAGGCACCTACTACCAACTCTCGATGACTGCCCAAAGCATGCCCAGAGTAACTCGATTGCCCGCAACTTGGCCAAAGGCCCGACTACTGGTGTGGAACTGCAGAGGAATCGGTAGGCGTTCCCAGGAGTTCTCGCGTACCCTGAGGGACCTGAAGAACCAGTACAAGCCCAACATGGTTCTTCTAACGGAGACCTAGTGGTAGCCTAAAGACGATCACGGTGTCATCTCACTCGGGTTCCCTCCAGCAAACCGGTTCGAGCTTCCTGGCCAGAGCAACGCAGGCGGCATGTGGTTCTCGTGGAACGACAGCATCAGGGTGAACATTAACAATGACCCTAATAGCTTCAGGGTCAATGTTGTACCGAGAAGATGAATGTTGTTTTCTTTTTTTAATAATATCAATGTAATAATAATATTAGTAATATTAATAATATTTCTGTTTCTGCATATTTATGGCATCATTAGCTCTTATGTGTAAGTTCTGTGGCAAGCTGGCGTCCCTCGACTGGATCCATAATGCACTAACTAAAATGATATAAAATAATAAAAAAATGGAGCGAACTATGCAAACAAGAACAACAAATACACAAGGACTACCCAATAAGACCTAACGCCCACTCCGCTACCAACTGTAACGTCCCGGCTTGTCGACTGTCACTACAGACCAACACGGGACCTTTCCAACATGTTTTGTCCTCACTCGCACGTTTCCGGAGAAAACTTCCCAGGAGGTCACCCATCCTAGAATTTCTCCAAGTCAAGCACGTTTAACTTTAGAGTTCTTCTGGAATGAGCGCCGAAAAGGTAGGTGCACCTTGTTGATATAGTTAGTACCCATCAAACCGTTTAAGCTACTCTCAATTGTACAGTCCCATACCTATACAACCTCGAAATCGCTCTAACTGTGCAGCCCCATCCCTACACAGTCTCAGAATCTCTCTTATTCCGGTGTGGATCGGTTCATTCCCCGTGCCCCTCTGTCTAGAAGCCTGCCAGAAGCCGCTCCTTGTCCATGCTCATCCCGGCACCGACGTACACTTCCCGCGCTCAAAGACCCCGGGGTGTCACAGGGCCACCACCTTCTGCTAGGTTTGTCCCCCAACCCTGCACCGTACTAGAGGAGTCCTGGAGCTCCACTACCAAAATGAAACGCCCGGACCCGTATTTACCGTACACAGTAAACACGTGCCGGAACTGTAACGACCCGACCAAATAAAGCCCAGCATACAGTGTATACAATAGAAACTCTGGCTTAACAGCCCAAAATATAATCATCTCAACCGGCCCAAGGCCCAACAATAACAATAAATAGCACAACGGAAGACTTAACAACTCATAAAGACACTGTATGCGACACATGATACAACTTATGGATCCGAGTCCTGTCCGAGGGATAACGCCGCAACCTGTCTGGAATGCATCAAACCTGAACCACAAATAACTCAACCTACAGGATAAAATCCCACAGGTGAGGGGTGAGTCCGAAGTGCTCACAACTATGGATAGACGATCAATATGCAACACCATAAGTTACTCAAGTCGAAAACACAGTCATAATAGCCAAAATAAAACAAACCAAAAGACTCGACCCAAAACTGGTCCAAGACCAAAAGACTCAAATAAAAATCCAATTTCCAATTTTATCTTTCCGAGCCCCGTCACCAATAAGCTAGGGGTCAGACCTGGTTCTCAACATATTTCGGGTGCCAGACCAAATCCAAGAGAGCCCAGGGATCGACATCCCAAAAATAAGAACCCAGGGATAGAAATCCCAAATATAATCACGGGATAGACATCCCAAGCATAGACATGCTTATCACAAGTAACCCAGGTCATGGCCACCACAAAACAGTCTTAAACCATCGAGTCGTACCACTACTTACCACATGACAATTATATTATTATCATTCAAAACCAAATCACAAGGATCAACATCCCTAACCGAAATACCGGCATAGACATCCCAATCCAAAACCAAGGATCGACATCCTTATCATATTTTATTATTTAATCCTTAACACTTTATACCAAACGACACAGCAATAGACATCCAAAACTCAAGGCACGGGGATAAACATCCCAAAACCAAATCAAGACACTCGGATAAACATCCCGAAACAAACCACAGCAAATGCGACAAACAACAGTGCAACAACCATCAAACACATCAACCGAGTAATACAAGCACATATCGAGGGAAATCCATCCTCACCTTAGCAAATTACTCAACTCCGAAGATAATGACCGGTCCCAAGCCGGCTCCTCGGGAAACTGCCCGATATCAAAACCTATACAACAAAACAATATACTCCCATAAAATGCACATAAGAGTATGCCATCAAGCCAATACTGCGAAATAAACCCATCCTGGTTCATATCCTTTATTATCTTCTTTACCAAAAATATTATACCGTACATATATCCGAATATAATTTCGGTACCATACTTTAATTAAAACTCTTTTCAAAATATTTTCCTTAATTAATTATATTTTTCCCAAAATATAATCACCATAATTTTCTGGAAAAGATAACATATGTATATATATATTTCCAAAATATTTTCATAAAACTATTTACCGTAATATAATTACCAAATATTATTATTTCTCAAAAATATATATATTAATCATATGCTATCTATGTTATTTTCCAGAAATATATATTCATAAAAGCTTATTCTGAAAATAAATACAAATTATTAAATAGGTACTTTTATTTCCTAAAAATAAAATACGTTTCCAAAACAGTAATAATTTCCACATAATTATTAATTTTATGAATTATAAATTATGTATTCTATATATATATTTTTACAAAGGTAGTTATCATAATTTTCCAGGGAAAATAATATATATTTAAAATTTTCGGAAATTATTTTCATGGTATATATATTTTTCCAAATAATATTAGTTTTTTTCTAAAATATAACTTAATTATTTATCAAAGTATATATATTTATATTTTCTCAAAGTACTAGAACTAAATTGATCAGAATTTTCTCAAAGTGAATATATATTTTTTTTGAAAATTCAATACCAGAATAATTTATATATATATATATATATATATATATTTAAAAAAAACAAACCCAACCCGGCAACCCAGAACCCAGGGAAGGCGCGACCCGCCCAGATGAATCGGGTTCTTACCTAGCAGCGACGGTCGGCGGCGCGACAACGCGAGGGAAGGCTAGCGCGGAGTCGGCGACTCCATGGGCGGCGGAAGGCTGACGGTGTCATCGTCAGTGGCGCTGGGAGCAAGATCCACGGGTTTCGCCGCGGGTAAACGGCCACTGAAGGCGCGTCGAGCGGCGGAAGGCGACGGGGCAGCGGGGCTGAGCTCCCGATAGCACGACGAAGAGGCTGGTGGCGGCAGTGTGTCGAGTGGCGGCGCCGATCTCTTCGACATCCACAGTGACCCGAGGGTGGCTTCCCTTTTTTTCCTATTTTCTTTCTATTTTTTATTTTCTGTTTTGAATTTATTTTTTTTTCTTTTTCTTTTTTTCCCTCTCTGTTTTTTTCTGGTTTTCCTTTTTTTTCTTTCTTTTTCTTCTCTTTTTTTTTTCCTTTTTCTCTTTTTTTTCTCTTTTTTTTTTCTTTCCTTCCTCTCCTCTTCCTTTCTTCCTCTGCTTCCTGCCTCTTTTATACACAAAACTTAGTTGCCTTCAATAATGCAGGCGGGTCCGATCCGGACCAGAAAATAACTGATACCCCCTTAGTTATTTTCCGATGTGATTTTTCTGAGGATTCCGGGACTCGAAAAAACCATGGAAAAATCTCGAGCGCGGGAAAAGACTCGGTTACGAAAAATGATGCTCGATTTACCTTGAATTAATTACCCAAGATTAATTCTTTCGGTAAATCACCGTAAAAAGACTTTTACAGTCCCGGTAAAAATCCAAATTTTTCCCGGGCTGTTACAGTTTACCTGTGGGAAATTGTGCATGACTCCATTATATTCCATTGGATCAATCTAGGGGACCACAAAATGAACTACGAAGAACTGATTTTGTGGATGTAAACCATTCCTACTTATGCCCACTTTCAAACACTTGTTAACACCAACCTTCAAACACATACCTGATTTGACTTTCAAACATGTATCCAACCCGACCTCCATGTTGACCCCATCACACCCACCATGAACACTTGTCTACAAATGCTGCTCTCAAAAAATGAATCAAGGAATTTTCATCTAAATGCATCTGCTCAAAGAAGATGTCATCCTCCTTGAAAATGAAAGAAAGAAAAGAAAAAGGAAAAGAAAAGAGGGGGCACCTTCCAAACCGCAATCCACAAAAATGTTCTAGAAGATAGAAAAGGTGTCTCCTCCCAAAAACAAAATGAAGAGAAAATGAAAAAAATGCAAAAAAGAGGAAAGGAGGGTGACCCTTGGTGCTCATTTCATGAAATTGGGAAGAAGATATTGTAACAAAGAAGACAAGTGTTCCTCTGCTAAAAGCACCCACCATCTCCAGTCTTCCACAAAACACCATTCTACCAAACACCCACTATCTTCAGCTTCCCACAAAACACCATCATCTCAAATCCGGCACCACATCCACAGATACGCAGGTAATCCCGCAACGGGCTTGGTCTATAAACTTTTGGTTCCCAGATTAATTCAATGGAAAGATTGGGGTCATTGCTAGATACGCATGCCACAGTGTTGATTGTATTTGGACCTCTTTTGTAGTCATAAGGCCTCTCTTTTCAACTTGTATTTCATGGAATTATAGTTATCAATCGAAACCGCCTCTCTCAATTAGATTCACTATGAATTCGGTCATCAATTGTCATACTTCTCCAATGGTATCTCAGACATATGATTTTTGGTTTCCCTTATTGAAGTCGATAAGTCTACCTCCTCATTGGCCATCCATATATACCCAGCCTGAGTGGTCATGCTCTTGCCTAAGCTTTGTGATCCCAATACTCTCTATGTCTATGGCTACTATCCTCGCACAAAAAGAAATAGAAAAGACGCCCGCATCCCAAAATAACCAATTATATTAATTATATCATGTGAAATGACCAAATTGCCCTTCTATCCCGGGATGCGATATAAACAAGATAATCATCATTTAATTACGCATTATATCATACAATAAATAATACAATTCGAGTATGCAGCGGAAGACAAATACATAAAGAAATATGAATGTAATGCACCCTATGGATCCGACCCGTCTGGAGGATAGCTCCGCCACCTGCTGATATGCACTCCTGCCCGACGATCAGGTAACCTGTGTAAAGATGTGAGGGATGAGACCAACCACTGTCTCACCATAACAAATAAAACAAAGTATACGATATAAGTCAACTACAAATACACCGGCTTCAAGTGGTAGCAACCACAGTGCACAATCAGGTCGCAATGCACAACACAAAGTCATCATCAGAGTTCAACCAACACTTGTCTTTAATCATCTTATTATAGTTATACCTTATCATTATTAGAGTTTAATATTTTAGTAGGGCCCTATACTGTATGCGTCGAGCTCGGTCCTGTCTCATGAGACAACCAGGGCATAAGCCCAATATAACCAGGGCAAGTCCCAATACAATCAGTGAGAGAGAGAGAGAAAGAGAGAAAGAGGGAGGTAGAAAGAGGGAGATAGAAAAAGGGAGGTAGAACCGGTCATCACAGACCCATATACTAAACCGCATACACCATGCTATCCCGCTTGCAAACCCGAGGGGTATTGCTTCCCACTCGAACCAACCGGTCAACAGCCCCACAGTAGAACATTTTTATTGTACATTATTCTCAGTTATACTTAACGATTTATGTGTGCCATATGTTCTGTTCATCCAGGGTTGTGTGGATTTAACATTTTTGTTCTCAAGTCCGGGCCTCCGGCCCACAAATCACCCCACGAACCACAGAATCATATCTCATATTATTTAATCACAGCAAAGCAAATCATGCTCAACCAGTATATCATATCACACAGGCACACAATTCACATAATTAGGCATACTGCATCAAAGGTATTATCATTCAGATACAAAGTGCAAACATGACATCAGCAGAGCAAGCATACATGCATATAGGATTCAACCAAACAAGAATTTCAACTTCATATTCCATTTCTATTAACCGAGTTTGTAAGCAGTAATGCATACAAGGGTTTATATGTCCTCACCTGGGCCATATAGTTGCCTCGGAAGCCGAAGCCTCATTCCACCTCAACATTCCTATGTCCGTAACCTCCTATGAACATACACATCTTATAAGATGTTTATTCATGATAAATAAATAAATACATGCCAATGCATGATCTCGAGTTTAACCCGTAACCCAAGGCCGGTTTCTAAACCATCAAGGTCTAAGCCCGAACAATCTTACAATCTTAGTCCAAGACTAAAGGTCCACTTAAATTAAATTATAATCTTCCTTTGGGCCTAAAGTCCACATCCATAATAGTAATCTAAAAAAGTCATTGGGCCTAAAGCCCATCTTAAATTAATTCCTTGCCTATAGCCCAAACATATATAATATCACATTAATTGGGCCTGGGCCTGGCCCGTTCACAAAATCCTAATAATCGAACTCCTGGGCTCAAACCTTTCCAGCGTAAAGATACTAAGTGCGTCGGATGTATTCCGGCCACGCACACTCACAGCTTGCCACACCCAGTTTCCACTAAGTCCATTTTACTTTAATACACTAATTAAATGCATTTACGCCACATGTCTTGTATAAAAATTTCAATATACACGTCGCTCGGAATTACCGTGTAATGCCAGGATACACCGCCTCGCCGAAACAGCACCCGAGCCCTCGCCGGAAAATTCTTGAGCTCGCCGGATTCCGGTCAGCCCCTCGGGAAAGTCCACAATAGCCCAAAAATCAACCCATAGTAGGCTGCCAAACCCGAGAATCCACAAAAATGACATTAAATCCAAACAATCAACTCGCAGAAACATCAATTACACGAACAGGTAGAGGATTAAGGAATCAAATCCATACCAGAAAATTTCTGTCAAAATCGAATCCGTCAAACTACTCCAGATCCGAGTCTCGTACCCGCACCCTCACCGCCCGAAGTAAACCCAAGCACCAATGCAGGCCAATATGCGAGAACAGCCCCGCAGCAGCCATCCCAATCGACCGAGCACCACCACGAGACAACCCTCAATCGCCAACCACCAAACAACCCCAACAGAGGTCAATCCAACCATACATGATCACTCGAAGAAAAATTAAAAGAGAGAAAGAGGAAGAGGCGGCGCAGACCTACCCGACACGGTGCCGACAGAGGCAGCTGTCGTCGGGTTCTCCACGTGCAGCCGAGCCTCGACCTCACCTCACCAAGCTTGATGGTTGCTACGGCGGCGCATGGAGTAGAAGATGAAGATGAGGGTGGTGGCGGCGAGAAAGCAAGAGGTGATGATAAGGAATCGGGAAGAGAAAAAAAAGAGATTAGGAGAGGAAAATAAAAGAAGTAAAGGAATTCTCGAGCAGTTGAATCCACGATTTGAAGGAGAAGAAATGGGTGAGATCGTGGGAGTGAGGGAGAGGCAGGAGGCAGTCGGAAATCAGAAAGAAAAAGAAAAGAGAAGAGAGGAGAGAGAATAGAGAGACTTTTATTTGTGCACCCTAGGGTTAGGGTTCGGCTAGAGTCCAAAACGACGCCGTTTTGGACGAAACGGCGTCCCAAACCCGCGTTTTGCTCCCAAGCACGGTCAACTCCTCTCCCCAAAGTCAAAAGGCAGCCGTGGATGAGTTTTATCTTTTGTATATGTCAAAACGACGTAGTTTAGGTCAAAACTATGACAAAGCTTGTGTTTTACCTCCAAACACAAATGAATTCTAGAAGAAATCCAATTACGAACTAATACCAATATAAAAGAAATATTTCCATGGAAATAAAAATTAATAATAATAATTTTCTTGACCAAAGACATTAAAAAATTCTGCAAAGGGGTAAAATTGAAAATTAAATTCCAAAAATTCCGTAAATTCCATAGAAATTAAATACCAAAAATTCGGGGCGTTACAGTCTGCTAGGTTGAAAATCCCGAGAGGGCGGCCTAGGCAATACTTAAGGCCAAAATAAAAGTGGGATAGTAGCCAATGACATTCAAAGAGACATCCATATGCTAGATCACATTGCTCCGTCGATTCTCAAAGCAAAGGCCACTCATAAAAAAAAAAGATAGACCACTTGGGGTGTGCAAGCGTTTGGGAATGTCACCTCCATCTATTTCTCGAAGGGATATCCATTCATTCATCCACATTGCTTTGAAGACAATTCCTCTCATCGAAAGCAAACTGCTGGGCATACACAATCATCCGGGAACATCGCCTTCGCCTATTTCATTCAAAGGGGTATCCATCATCCATTGATTTCGCTGTGCAAGATGATTCTTTGTCTATCGAACTTTTTAGCAAGGAATGCTCACTCCTGAGGTCTTAGTTAAGATTTAAAGTGAATGTGTTCATAGTCATTAGGAATCCTTCTTTTTGAAGCTTTTTCATTTTTTGTTGGAATAACTTGCTCTTCCTCAAAATTCTTAACTTCCACCTTAGCTCGAACAATTTTTCGTGCTCATGCATCATATTAGGGGCACTTGCATCCAAACAAACCAAGTAGGAATAAGGTCGCACTTGCATCCATACATATGGAAATAGATGGCACTTACACTTCAAAAAGAAAAAAAAGGAACAAACACTTCATGTAGAAGTACGAAGCACTTGCATTCAAAGGGAAAGGGGAGAGAAAAAAGAAAAATCGAGGGAAAGGGGAGAAGGGGCAGAAGAAGAGGGGGAAAAAGGGAAAAGAAGACAAAAGAAAGAGGAGGGCAAGAAAAAAGTGAGGAAGACAGTAGAAGAAGAGAGGAAAAGAGAAAAACATGAAGAAGGAAGATAGTGAAAGAAAGAGGAAAAGAAGAGAAAAGGGGAGAGAAAAGGGGAAAAACATGTCATAGGCACATACATCCATGTAGAAGCAGAAAGCACTTGCATTCAAGAGGCAAACACATCATTTTAGAATTAAGGGGTACTTGGATCCAAAAACAAGCATGTAAAAACTAGAAGTATTGGCACACCAGCAAATAGATAGGAACTAGGGGCATCCCCATGCATTGAAGGGATAAATACATTACAGACATGCTCATGCATCATTTACAGGTAGAATGTGGGTTCGTTGATAAGGTAGACTTGATTGAGGGTAAACAATCAATGAAAGGGACAACGTTAAAAATTCATCACTTGATGTAGACTTACATTCCTTGAGGTTGATAACTGAAGGGGGCATGGCACGCCCGAATTTTTAGATGACTTTGCTTATAAAAGACAGGCATGCCATGTCTACACTTAAGATGTAGACTCTATGACCACTCACGGACTCTAAGGGCACGGCGGACCCTCAATGCTTTTATGAAAACATACAAGGGGCATGCTACCCCACTTATTCATTGACTCCCAGGGGCACGGCGGGCCCATTTATCTGACTAAGGCTAAGTAGATCACCTGTTTGGCAGAGGGTTGGAACACCTAGGATGATTGTGGACTAGTAGGGGCAAGCTAGAACTCAACTAGATGACACTGGGGGCATCATGCCCCTTCTCAAGAATTTCGAACCAGGGGCATGATGTGCCTGCATTTAGGCCAGAGGCAAGATATACCCTACCTCCATCAAGCCCACTAGGGAACCCGGGGACACAAGGGACATGAGCCATAGACACACCCACTAGGGAACCCACTTAGATGACCTAGGGGCATGTGATCGAGACCACCCAGCCATGAAGTGACACCTACCTTCCAAACCACCCTGAACCAGTAAGACAATGAGAGAATCTGAGGCACCCAGACGTGACATACCCAGAAATGAGTCAACCATGAGTGAAAAGCCGAGGACCTGATCCTTGCAACCCAGAAAGGAGTGAACCCAAAGTAGGGACCCGGTTCCCGCAAGCTGTGAGATGAGATAACCCTGACAAAAGGAGAGAAACAAAGCCAAGAGATGAGCAAACCAAAAGCCGGGACCCAACACCCGCAAACCGAGAGACGAGAGAAACCAAACATGAGAGAAAACCAGGAGAGAACCTAAAGCAGGGACCCAGCATCCGCAAACTGAGAGATGAGACTAAAGATGAGGGAATGTAGACGAGAGAAAAAACCTTGAGTAAAACCAAACATGAGGAGAACCAGAGAAACATATCCAGAGGCCGGGACCCAGCTCCTGCAAATCCTGAGAGACACACAAACCAAAGTTGGGACCTAGCTCCCGCAAGCCTTGAGAGAAGAACATATCTAAAAGCCGGGACCAAGCTCTTGTAAACCCTGAGAGACACATATCTAAAAAGTTGGGACCTAGCTCCCGCAAAACCTGAGAGGCATACATCAAAAGCCGAGGACCCGGTTCTCGCAACCCAAAGCCAAGAGCCCAGCCCTTGCAAACTTTGAGATGAGTCGACCTTGAGACATACAAACAAAAGTTGTGTACCCAATACCCCCAAAAGCAAAAGTCGTGTGCCCAGCACCCGTAAAACCAAAAGCCATGTACCTAGTACCCGTAAAACAAAAGCCCAGCACCCGCAAAATCAAAAGTCGTGTGCCCAGTACACGCAAAACCAAAAGCATGTGTGCCCAGCACCCACAAAACCAAGAGCCGTGTGCCAAGCACCCGCAAAACAAAATCCGTGTACCCAGTACCTACAAGACAAAAGCCGTGTGCCAAGTACCCTCAAAACCAAAAGTCGTGTGCCCAGCACCATCAAAATCAAAAAGCCATGTGCCCAGCACCCGCAAAATCGAAAGTCGTGTACCTAACACTCGCAAAATTAAAAGCCATGTACCCAGTACCCGCAAAACCAAAAGCCGTGTACCCAGTATCGGCAAGAAAAAAGCCGTGTGCCTAACACCCGCAAAACCAAAAGCCGTGTGCCCAGCACCCGAAAAACCAAAAGTCGTGTGCCCAGCACCCACAAAATCAGAAGCCATGTACCCAGCACCCGGAAAGTCAAGTGTCCGGGATGAGATAATTTCCAAACTAAATCAAAACACAGAATATCCAGATAGATGCGATGATTCTATCGCCCCGGGATGAAATGATTCCTGAAAACCAAAACTTGGGATGAGATGATTCCCAACTTAGTTGACAAAGATGAGATGATTCTTTGCTGACAACCTGATAGATGAGATAATTCTATCAACCCGAGATGAGATGATTCCCAAAAGCCATAAACATAGGATGAGATGATTCCCACAAACCGAGGGCCAGTCCCTCAAACCTTCCGGATGAGATGATTCCCGAAGCGGAGCATGGGATGCTCCGAAACTTGGCATACACAACACATCTATCATTCAAATTTGGTTGTTCCTTCCTTACGTTGTTTCGTCCTTAGTCTCGAAGGACTCGTCAACGAGGGGCATTTGTGAACACCCAAATTTGACCCATGTATTTTCTACTAAAATTGGATTTGGAACATGTTTGAACTTAGGATTAATGAGATGATTTGATCTTCGGTTAAGGCATAGAAAAAATTTAATTTAGTAGAATTAATGTATTTTGGTAATTTAAACCTATATATGTTCCAACTCTAGGATTAATGAGACGATTTAATCTTAGGATAAAATATATATTAAGGTTTATTAAACTAAAATATGTTTTATTTCATTATTAGGGCTTTCTTATTTAGTTTCAATCCAATTATGATGAGATGATTTATTTTTGGGTTAAGAATAAAGTTAGAGGCCCAAGTTAATGAAGTGAGAATACTCCAGAGTTTAATAAGCCCATTAACACGTTTCTTGCAGGTTAATTTTAGCTCTAATTTTCGTGGAAAATCAGAGTTAAATCATCTCTTGATTAGGTTTTGTGTTTTTGGTATGATTTTGCTCAAAATGGGTGTTAATGTGTAATCAATCAATTATGGAATGATTTAGAGGAGTAATAATCAATTAATGGAGTGATTCTAGGTTGATTAGGGGTTGATTACGTGGTAGGATCAAATCAGAGCTGAATTAGGGGGATTGGGGTTCGAAAAAGGAAAGAACGGATGACACGCGGGGTGATCGGCGGTCCTCTCGCAACGACCGCTGGGTGCCCGCGGACATCCACACATGACAGCTGGCCCTGGCGATCATCAGGTTCCAGAATCTCCGATTTTCTTAATTTTTGTTTCTAATTCGATCCTACTTGGTTTTGGACCAGATTTTGGGGCATAATCTTCACCATTAAGTAGCTCCACGCCCCTAGGCTTCCTAGAACACTATAAATAGGACCTCACACACATATTTCAAAGGGGGCACATGATTCTTCACATACACACTCATAAGTTTTAATAAACTCTGCCTCTCCAAATGTTGGAATATATTTTTGGGCAGAAACTTTGGAGATTTTTTGTAGGGAGTATCAGCAATAGTCCAAGCAGGGAGGAATCAAGAATGGAATCAACCATTGAGCTAAGAAGTGACAAGAAGGTGGGTGGAGAACACAACCCAATGTAAAGAGCTAGAGGAGGGCTACAAGAGGTAACACTAAACCCTTTTTTTTGTTTGTTTTTTGCTGACTACATGAGGATGCTTTTGATGATGTAAGTGGCGAATTAATGCCACGTTTAAAACTAAGTGGCTTTAACTCCGGTCATTCATGTACGTAGGTAGTCTCGATTTTACAACGGGATGCAAGCAAAATTTTCTCCTCCTTCCCCTTTCTGTTGTTTTCCACATTTGCACACTTGCACAAGGCACACTAATACTCTTCAATTGCACAAGGTTTCGACCCAACATGGATGTGTGCCTAACACCTTCCCATCCGTGACGAACCCCCGATCCCATGTCATTGGTTCGCTATGATCATGTTGCCTAAAGCAGTCTTACAAAGGGTTTTCCGAAATTTTATCCTTAATAAAATTCGGGTGGTGACTCCATTGACATGGGATTGACCCGAGGAAGAAGCTGAAATGGAATAGGTGAGAGGGCCCAAGTGATTTTGGATCAGGTTCTCACAGTGTAATTTAAAACGAGCTTGAGAATAAGATAGGGAAGAAGAGCAAACACAAGAGATTTAGAGTGGTTCCCCCTTACCAGGTACTCCACTACCTAAAGGTTCCTTCCTTTAGGATTTCAAACAATCACTATATTTAGGCTTTTATGGGCTCAACCTTACCCATTATAAGTTTTTACAGGATCAGCTCTAACCTACACTCAAGCTTCTCACAGGCTCAGCTCTAACCTTTACAAGAGTTTTCCAAGGCTCACTCTCTAACCTGTACCGAAGC
This sequence comes from Turnera subulata, assembly GCA_028386065.3. Classification (NCBI taxonomy): domain Eukaryota; kingdom Viridiplantae; phylum Streptophyta; class Magnoliopsida; order Malpighiales; family Passifloraceae; genus Turnera; species Turnera subulata. Next base: position 106,326 of record JAKUCV010003945.1, on the reverse strand, counting down.
TTTTTCCAAGGCTCAAGCTTCAAACCTACCTTCAAAAGCTAATCCTAGCTTTGAATTCCTAGCAAAACTAATCCAAGTCTTGCTCATAATCACCTCAACAAGATAACCCTAGGAGTGACTCACTCAAGAGGTATTTACAAAGGGTTTAGCACAGAAGATTCTCACAAGGTAAGCACAATTTGAAATATAGAATCTTTCAGAGATTTAGTTCCAGCAAAAACCATATCTTCAAAGCATAGATGTAACGCTCCGGATTTTCATAATTGGATTTTTGAAATTTTCGGAATTTATTCCAATTTTACCCTTCAGGTATTTTCGAGTTTTAGTCGAGGAAATAAATTATTATTCCTTGGAAATGTCAATTTTAAGTTGGTATTGTTCATGGTTCGGGTTCCGTGGGAAACGAATTCGAGATCGGGGTGAAACGAGAAGTTTAACGTGGTTTCAATCGAAACTACGTAGTTTTGAAACAGTTCAAAAAAAAAAGTCGCGTTGACCGGGCAAGGGGGTTTGACCGCGCCTAAGCGGACGACAGGTCGTCCACTAGGGCGGCCAAGCCCTAGCCCGAGCCTTCTTCTTTTCTCCTTCTTTTCTCCTCCTTTTCTCTTTTCTCCTAGGCCGCCGCTCCCACCTTCTCCTCCATCTCTCTCTCTCTCTCTCTCTCGCCCTCTCGCCGTCACCAACATCTCTTCTCCTTCTCTCCCGGAACCACCGTCATCTCCTCTCTCCTCTCCCGCCGTTACCCCACTTTTGCCTCCTCTTCGTTTCGCCACCATCTACACCAGGACCGGGTCGCGCCAGTCGAGGACGAATGGCAAGAAGCCGAGGTCAGGCTCGGGGGTTTCCACTATCGTTGCTGGTAAGCCTCGCCGTCCTTCTCTTCCTTCTTCCTCTTTTCTCTGTTCTCTTTTGGCCGATTTGTCTAATCGGGTTTGGTTTTGTTTAATTGGTGTTGATGGGTGTCTTGTGTTGTTGCTCCGGTTTGGATTGCCGGGTGTTTTGTAGATTGGCTGTTGTTGGAGGTCGCTGTCGTGGGCGTGTATGGTTGGTGATCGTTGGTGGCCGAGGTGTGTGTGTGGTGTTGTTTCCGGCAGTAGGTCGCCGGGTTGCTATTGAGTGCGTGGTTGCGTGCGTTGGTCGGCAGTGGCTGCGTAGAATCGTTGGTGGTGAGTCCTTTCCGGGCAGGGAGGTTGCAAGCTCGGATTTTGGGTGTGTTGGACAGTGGGCATTTGAATTCCGGGTAAGGATCCGTTTTGTAATTTTCTTTTGTAATTCGTTTTATGGATCTGTAGGGTATAGTGTTGTGTAATTGTTTTGCTGTGAGGTGAATATGGGTTGGATGTTTTGGTTTCTGGCAGTTTGGGTGAGTTCCGGCGAGGTTGACCGGAATCCGGCGAGGCTCGGGATTTTTCCGGCGAAGGCTCGGGTTTGTTCCGGCGAGCGGGTTATCCTCGGATTCTTATTCGGCTTCTTCCACGGTATTACCCGATGTTGTGCAATTTGTATTCATTCATGGCATGTACTTCTAACTTCGGATTGGGTTATGTATTGTTGGTAATATACATAATAGAAATCGAGAACCGGAAGTGTGTGGAATATGGCCGGCTTACCGACACGGGTAGAACCATAGGCCGGGAACATTTGGGCTTGGGTTGACCTTAGAACGGTTTTAGAGCAAACCGGGACCAGGCCCAATATTTAACTTATGAATAACCCTTGGATTTAGGTAACGGGCTTTGAGCCAAATTTTATACCTGGTCAATTATGGACTTAAGGAAGTGGGCCTTAGGCCGGAATTGAATTTGGACTTAGAAGGGCTTTAGGCCCGGGAACTCGTTAAGGACATAATGAATGGGCCATAGGCCGGGGAGCAATTTATGGAATTAGTTGGGCTTAAGCCCGAAGCACCTTAGGTCCCAATCTCTTTGGAGTTACCTTTTGGGCTTAGACCCGAAAATTACATAATTGGCTAGTTAGGGTCGGGTTTAACTCAGTTGAGCATTTAGTCATCATGTATGCACGGTTTGTGGTAATTGTTTTGTAATTATTATGTGTGTCGGTATTCAGGCACGGGTAATACCTTAGGAGCTGGTGGATCCGTCTTGGGGAAGGCTCCACAGGATAATCGACGCTGAGGTGACTTTATACTTCTTTTTATGCTTGTATGCATGAGCTTGTTAGACTGGTCTGTTTGAGTTGCATTCCTTGTTTGCTAACATGCAGTGATCCGTATTGTGTGCCTATGTGTTACTGTTTGCTAGATGAGTATGACTTTTGGATTGTTATGGAATATAACATGTGGAGTGATTTTGGGTGATTTGTGTAATGTACTGTGGGTCGGAGACCCGGATACTTGATTGAGTTGATAATTTACACAACCCTATTAAATCACAACTCTTGGCACACATAAACTCATAATTTATGAATTAGAATAATGTACAGTAGAAGATAGGCTACTTTGTGCTGATGACCGGTTGGTTTGAGCAGGAAGTGATACCCCTCGGTTTAGCATATGGGTCTGTGATGACCGGTTCTACCTCCCTCCTTCTACCTCCCCCTTTCTACCTCCCTCTTTCTCTCTCTCTCTCTCTCTCTCTCTCTCTCTCTCTATAAATATGTTTGGGCTTCGTGCCTGGTTTTATTGGGCTTATGCCTGGTTGTCTCATGAGACGGGACCGAGCTCGACGCACACAGTAGGGGGCCCTGAATAATAAATATAATAAGAAAACTTAACACACATCAGATGAGAAATATGAACTGTTTGTCTTATGTGGTGGCATGTTAGTACTGGTTGTTGTGTGTTTGCATACTTGTGTTTGTATCTCTACTTTTCTTTCGAACTTGCTATGCACACCTACATAACTAGATTTATACTGCTCACTGAGTAGGCGACTCACATAATCGCCAACGCTGTTTTTCAGACTCTTAGTTAGCGTGTGGTCTCTTTCTTCTTTTCCCGGAGTACGGACGAGGATATCCCAGCAGGTAGCTGTGCTTCATTTCCCGGTTGGATCCATAGAGCCGACATGCATATCATATACTTTGTTGTTTTATATTTTATCTTGACTTCCGTTGCATTGGATTTTATTGAGATGTCACTATTGATTTTGATTACATTATCGGCGGGTTGCCGGGATTTGATATTTGATGATGTTTCGGCAGGATGCCGGGTTGACTTGTGGCTTGTTAAGCCGGTCTGTTTTTATTCTTTATGACATCTCGCTTTATTAAGAATTTTGGATAATGTTTTTGGTATTGGATTCCGTGTCCCGGGTTTCAGGGGCATTTTGGTAAATTTCTTTTGATTAAGTATTTTAATTGTAAAATTAGGACACAGGTGTTTCAGCTTGGTAGCGGAGCAGGCTTCAGATCCTTGGTTTCAAAACTTTGTTTTCAAAGTGATTTTTGTGCTTAAGCCTGTTTCCAGATTATGACTTTAAAAGTGTTTTTGACTCATTTGCATTCATATAGGCGTTGATATGGAACACCAGGGGCAGCACAGTGCTGAGGATGACGCCGTTACTCATGTCTCCGACAATCTGTCGGTGATGCAGGTTCCCGTAGGTCAGGGGAACAATGATGCAGCAGGGAATAATGTTGTAGGTGGAGGAGGATAGAATGTTGTGCCATATGTACCACCTGTTGTGGACCCAGCGTTCCAGTAGTATCAGGCCTTTTTGCAGTGGCAGCAGTTCCAGCAGTTTCAGCATCAGCAGTAGGGTGCCCAGCCGGTAGCACCTGTTGCGGCAGGTGGTATGGAGAGTGGTTGCAAACACATGGATAAGTCAGCAGTGAAGGAATTCTCTAGTGAAGAGGGCAAAGCCAAGGAGTTTGATGAATGGTTCCGCCAAGTGGAGAATGTTCTGGAGAAGTTCACCTGTGCACCTGAGCAGAGGGCCCGATTTGCGGCACATAAGTTCACGGGGTATGGATTGACATGGTGGCAGGAACTTGTGGCCAACCTACCGAAGCCTGTGGAGATGCCTTGGGAGGATTTCAAGGAGAAATTCTACAAGGAGTTTCTTACTGTTGGTTTTCTGGAGGAGCAGAAGAAGCATTTTCTTGAGGTGAAGCAGGGACTAGATAAGACTGTGTCTGCATTCAGAATCCGGTTCAGCATCCTTCTCTCTTATACTAGGGAGTTTGTGCCCGACGAGGTGACTAACTGTAGGCGGTTTGTTAACGGCTTACGTACAGAGTTGGCGTTAGCTGTGGCTGGTGGAGGGCACAAGACTTGGGAGGCAGTTTGTGAGGTTGCTATTAATGCTGAGAGGGTTCAGTTGATTGGGAAGGAGGCTCGGACAGCCGAGCAGAGGAAGCAGTCATCTGCTTCAGGACAGAAGAGGCAGTATTCTGATGTCGGAGGTGCAGAGTATTCTGGTGGACAGGGTTCTTCTTACCTTGGTCTGAAGAAGTTCCGAGGGCAGAGTTATCAGGGTGGACCAGGAAGATCCTCGGGAGGACGGTCCTATCAGTCTGGCTCTCAGGGACGGGGTTTCTCAGCACGATTCTCGGGTACATGCTGGTATTGCAATAAGCCGGGACACCAGAAGTCATCTTGCTACAAGTGGATTAAGGATAATGGTGGCAGTGGTTCCGAGTATACAATACCGAGTTCTGTGGCTAGTGGTGTTGTTTCTTCTGGTCCGAACAAGGGTGGCGGACAACAGGGTCGAGGTCGTGGGGGTTCTGGAGCTCCGAATCGCGGAGGTGCGACTCAGTCTGCTGCAGCTCCTAGGGTTTATGCCATCAGCCGAAAGGAGGCTGTTGATGCTTCAGAGGTTATAACAGGTACATTTAAGGTTTTTGGCCAGTTTGCACATGCTTTAGTTGATCCAGGTTCAACACATTCTTTTGTATCACGTGCATTCATGACCACTCATAACATAGAGGATGATAATCTTAGTAGACCCCTGAGAGTCCGTTTACCCACTGGAGAAATAGTGGTTGTTGATCGAGTTTGTAGAGATGTACGATAGAGTACAGTAGTGAGAGTTTCCCTTCTGATCTTGCTGTCACAGACTTGGGAGAGTTTGATGTTATCTTAGGCATGGATTGGTTGTCCAGACACCAGGCAGTAGTTGATTGTCGGGCCAGGGAAGTGTCCTTATCTTCTCTGTTGGGGCGTAGATTGGTGTTCGATGGAGAGCGAAGAGCTCTATCGGCGTGTTGTATCTCGGCCATCCAAGCTTTCAGGACGATCCGAGAGGGTTGTGATGCTTTTCTAGCTCATGTGGTCGAATCTTCGGTGCCAGTACCTGGAGTGGAGGATTTCCCAATTGTTCGGGAGTTTCCCGATGTATTTCCTGATGATCTACCTGGGTTGCCTCCGGAGCGGGAGGTGGAGTATACAGTTGACTTGGTACTGGGAGTTGCACCTATTTCTATACCGCCCTATAGAATGGCTCAGGCAGAACTTCAAAAGTTGAAGAAACAACTGGAAAAGTTATTAGATAAGGGTTTCATTAGACCGAGCATCTCACCTTGGGGTGCCCCGGTCTTGTTTGTGAAGAAAAAGGATGGCAGTATGCGGATGTGTGTGGACTATGGGCAGTTGAACAAGGTGACTGTAAAGAACAAGTATCCTTTTGCCCAGGATCGATGAATTGTTCGATCAGTTGCAGGGTGCATCCGTATTCTTGAAGATTGACCTGCGATCTGGCTACCATCAGGTTCGGATTGCAAAGCAAGACATACCGAAGACTGCATTCCGCACTCGGTATGGTCATTATGAGTTTGTGGTTGTTCCATTTGGTCTGACGAATGCACCGACAGTGTTCATGTGTATGATGCAATAGGTCTTCCATGAATTTCTGGACCGGTTGGGTAGTGTTCATTGATGATATTTTGGTCTACTCGAGTAGTAAGGCCGGTCATGAGGACCACTTGCGGCTGGTTTTACAAAGGTTGAGAGAAGAACAACTCTATGCCAAGCTCAGCAAGTGTGAGTTTTGGTTGGATGAGGTCGCGTTTCTTGGGCATATTGTGTCCGGTGAGGGCATTAAGGTGGATCCAGCCAAGATTAAGGCAGTTATGGATTGGGAGCCACCGAAGAGTGTATCGAAGATACGAAGTTTTCTTGGACTTGCTGGTTACTACCGGAGGTTCATAGAGGGTTTTTCCTTAATAGCGGGTCCCATGACTAAGCTGTTGAGGAAAGACTGTACTTTTGTTTGGGATGACCATTGTCAGAAGAGTTTTTAGGAGTTGAAGAGTCTGTTGACTTCTGCACCGGTTTTGACTGTTCCGAGACCCGGAGTGGAGTACACGGTGTTCAGTGATGCTTCTGGTTTGGGCTTGGGATGTGTTTTGATGCAAGAGGGTCGGGTGATTGCTTATGCCTCTAGGCTGCTGAGAACTCACGAGAGGAACTATCCGACCCATGATCTGGAGTTAGTTGCTGTGGTCTTTGCTTTCAAAATCTGGAGACACCATCTGTATGGTGAGAAGTGTACGGATCACAAGAGTTTGAAGTACATCATGACCCAAATGGAGCTTAATATGAGGCAGAGACGCTGGATTGAGCTTCTGAAGGACTATGATTGTACTATCGAGTACCATCCGGGCAAGGCCAATGATGTTGCAGATGCATTAAGCCGGAAGAGAGTGGCTTCTGCGGATGAGGACTCAGTTTCTTATGCTTTGCCTTCCTTGGTGGAGCTGAGGTCGTTGGATGCACAGTTGGAGGTGGATGTTACTGGGGCGTTGCTTGCCAGTTTGAGCATCCGGCCGACCTTGCGGTATAAGATCATGGACTTGCAGTATGGTGATCCTCATTTAGCAGAGTTGCAGGATAAGGCTCTCGGTGGAGAGAGTTCTAGTTTCTATGTCCGGGAGGATGGTGCTTTGATGACCGGTGATCGATTGTGTGTTCCGGATGTTGATGATTTGAGGAGATGGATCATGGATGAAGCGCATAACACGCCATATGCCATGCATCCGGGTAGCACCAAAATGTACCAGAACTTGAAGAGTCATTATTGGTGGCCCGGGATGAAGAAGGAGTTTGTGGCTCGTTGTATGACTTGTCAGCAGGTGAAAGCTAAGCATCAGGCTCCTGCCGGCAAGTTGAGATCTTTGACTATTCCGCAGTGAAAGTGGGAGCATATCACTATGGACTTTGTTATCGGGTTACCGAGGACCCGGGGTCGACATGATGCCATCTGGGTCATTGTTGATAGGTTGACCAAGTCAGCTCATTTCCTACCGATTCAGTAGACGGATATAATGGATAAGCTGGCGAGGTTATATGTTTCGGGTATTGTCCATCTACATAGAGTTCCACTGTCCATTGTGTCGGACAGGGATCCGAGGTTTACTTCCCACTTCTGGAAGAGTTTACAGTCAGCTTTGGGTACTAAGCTGAATTTCAGTACTGCATTCCATCCGCAGACCGATGGGTAGTCGGAGAGAACCATACAGACACTGGAGGATATTCTTAGAGCCTGTGTGCTCAATTTTAGTGGTTCTTGGGATGAGACATTACCGTTGGTTGAGTTTGCTTATAACAATGGGTATCACTCCAGTATCGGTATGGCGCCTTATGAGGCTTTGTATGGGCGGAAGTGTCGTAGTCCGATCTGTTGGGATGAGGAAGGTCTGAGACAGGTGATTGGTCCAGACCTAGTTCAGGAGACTGTTGATCAGATCGAGGTGGTTAAGCAGTGCATGAGAGCTGCTCAGCTTGTTAGACTGGTCTGTTTGAGTTGCATGCCTTGTTTGCTAACATGCTGTGATCCGTATTGTGTGCCTATGTGTTACTGTTTGCTAGATGAGCATGACTTTTGGATTGTAATGGAATATAACATGTGGAGTGATTTTGGATGATTTGTGTGATGTACTGTGGGTCGGAGACCCGAATACTTGATTGAGATGATAATTCACACAACCCTGTTAAATCACAACTCTTGGCACACATGAACTCATAATTTATGAATAAGAATAATGTACAGTAGAAGATAGGCTACTGTGTGCTGATGAACGGTTGGTTTGAGCAGGAAGTGATACCCTTCGGGTTTGCATGCGGGATAGCATGATATATGCGGTTTAGCATATGGGTCTGTAATGACCGGTTCTACCTCCGTCCTTCTACCTCCCCCTTTCTACCTCCCTCTTTCTCTCTCTCTCTCTCTCTCTCTCTCTCTCTCTCTCTCTCTCTATGGATATGTTTGGGCTTCGTGCCTAGTTTTATTGGGCTTATGCCTGGTTGTCTCATGAGACGGGATCGAGCTCGACGCACACAGTAGGGGGCCCTGAATAATAAATATAATAAGAAAACTTAACACACATCAGATGAGAAATATGAACTGTTTGCCTTTTGTGGTTGGCATGTTAGTACTGGTTGTTGTGTGTTTGCATACTTGTGTTTGTATCTCTACTTTCCTTTCGAACTTGCTATGCACACCTACATAACTAGATTTATACTGTTCATTGAGTAGGCGACTCACATAATCGCCAACGCTGTTTTTTAGACTCTTAGTTAGCGTGCGGTCTCTTTCTTCTTTTCCCGGAGTACGGACGAGGATATCCCAGCAGGTAGCTGTGCTTCATTTCCCGGTTGGATCCATAGAGCCGACATGCATATCATATACTTTGCTGTTTTATATTTTATCTTGACTTCTGCTGCATTGGATTTTAATGAGATGTCACTATTGATTTTGATTACATTATCGGCGGGTTGCCGGGATTTGATATTTGACGATGTTTCGGCAGGATGCCGGGTTGACTTGTGGCTTGTTAAGCCGGTCTGTTTTTATTCTTTATGACATCTCGCTTTATTAAAAATTTTGGATAATGTTTTTGGTATTGGATTCCGTGTCTCGGCTTTCAGGGGCATTTTGGTAAATTTCTTTTGATTAAGTATTTTATTTGCAAAATTGGGACACGAGTGTTTCAGTAGAACCTTTCATAGTGGTTGGAACAACTTTCAGAAGTGTTGTGAGTCCTCTTATATACTTCTGAATCTTTGGGGGGAAGTTTTCGAATGGCTCCTTCATTCTCCAAGTTGACTTGAGTCCACAATTATTCCAAATTGGGGCCACTTCTTTATGCCAACTCCTTGGTCACAAAGTATTGCTATTTCTGAAAAGTTTGGACCACCATCTTTGAGAGATAACATCTCCTGGATTATCTCTCTTACTTGCTCTTTATTCTTGAACATTGGAAATATGTGAGAGGACCACTAAGCAAGTTGCATCTCCTTGGTTGCAAAGTGTTTCTATTTTCGGCAAGTTTGGACCACCAAGGGGACCATCTTCATGGTAGATGAGAGAGAATGTTTGCTGCACATTTTTGAACTTTTTCTCTTATTTGTTCACCAATTCTAGACATTGGAAGTGGGATTTAAATGCCTGGAGGACCACACGCAAGTTGCTGGAAAGTTTGATAGTGACAGCTCGCAGATATGGTTGCAACAAAAACCATCTGGCGTGTTTATGAGATATGGTTTTAGCAAAGACCATAATTCCTCCTGTAAACTAATATCAACACAAGGACATATACAAAGCACTCTTTTTGAGTAGTTTGTTAATCATCAAAATTAATTTCAAATCATCACTAAACATGGTCACTTTCACTAATTAAGCTTAAGAGGTGATTCGCCCATGTTTAGGCCAACAGAGTGTTCATAGTGAAAATAGAATAAATCATCATCATAGGCAGAATAAGTATTGTACAAACAAAATTATATAATAAGAGATACATAGGCCTTTTTTTGAAATCTCAAAATTTTTGTTTAGCAAAATCAAGGTTGAAGGAATAGAAATGATTTTTTTAAAATTAAACAATTTGAATTAAACGTTAGCTTATCAAAACCTTTTGGTCAAAATAATATAGTTTTAAAAAATTGGATAAAAGGTAGTTATAAATACGATAGTAATTATATGAGAAAATAATGTTTAAAACATAGCTTTACTAAGAAAATAGGTTGTATAATAATAATATAATCCACCTCAAAGCCAATCCAAATTACCAATCTCAAATACTTAGATTTCGGCTTGATTCTCGATCCCTATAGCACATAATTCACAAGAGAAACATAACTACTAAGTCCAACGAATATATAGCAATCTACCGAATGCATTACAAGATAGAGCATCCTCTAGTTTCTACCTAATAACTTCCAAATAATCCTGAATCCAAACATATCACTAACATAAAACTTAAAGTAGAAATTCTAAAATTTCCAATCATAAAAATTCAATCTCATAGGACTCATGAGTAATTACTTATGAATTTTCTAAGACAGCCTAGAGAAAATATCTAGTTCTGCACAACAGTCCACTTGAGCAATTTTTAATAAATTCCATAAAATTCATTTTCTAATGAAATCAGTTTCAAAAGTTTTATATGTATGTCTAGTTTACATATGTAGATAAAAATATTTAAATTAAATTATGAATAAATTAAGTAAGAATGAGAATGAGAAATTATTATAGTGAACTTATTTAGTTAATAATTTTAATTAGTTTTAAAAGTTATAATACTAATATTTTTATGAGACATGTCCAATTTTTAAAACTAATATTATTTTTTTATCCTCCAACCTTCTCTACTCTACATATATTGATCTTATTTATTTTTATTTTTAATTTTGTACACCATTTATCTCTTGTGCAAAAAAAAATTTATATAGTTCCCGTTATTCTATTAATTTTTTAGGGTTTTTCTAATATTTATAAAAAATACTTACTTTTTTCAATTATTTACTTGAGTCAATATTGTTGATTCATGCCCTATTATTGATATATTTTTGTTTATGTCAAAATTGATTACCTGAAATGTTTCAACAAATTATATATATTTAAAGGATTGAGATCCTCTCCTGTAAAGTTATGTCCTGTTCGTTGAATCGTGGCCATGATTTTCGAAATCATTGGTGAGAATTTATTTTTACCTTATTTAATTTTTTTAATTTTTCTTACCTTACATATTTTAGGGCCATTGATTAAACAAATCAACGGTATTTATTTAACAGGATCTCTCGAGTTGAATACTGTACAGGAGAGAATCCAAATCCATATTTAAGTCGTTGTGCAAGCACTTTTTTGTTGGGTTCAAGCTTTACGAGCGTTTAGCCTAATTGGTTCATGATTATTATGTTTCACACGTGGCCTTTATTATGCATGGTAGGCCTCTTTACATTTTAAAATGGAAGCCCATCTTTCTTATAAAAATGCAAGCTTGCTTCTTGTACTTCTTTAATTTATGCGACGACGTGTTCTTTTGGAACTAAAGAATTAAGACAAAACAATCAGGTTATTGCTTGCACAGAATCCCCAACGGCTATTTCATGCCTTGGTTGTCTTCTACCTTACTCTTGTACTTTTCTTCTTGAGCAAAAACCTTATCTCTTCAGACACCAAAATTTTCAAACAATAATGTTAGAGTTACTAAGATTTTGTTACTAAGAGTGGGTTAGTAACTTATGTGGCATGTGCCACATCATATGTTTTTTTTAAGTAGATGCCATCATCATTATTTAATTAATCTATTTCAAAATTAACATTTTTCCTTTGATTCCTGATATTTTGTTTATTTGTTTCCTTTCAAAAAAGTTTCACTTTACTACTTAATTAATTTGTTTCCATGCCGTTTCTAAAAAAAGATTGTTACCATGGCTTTGTCCTTCACCTTCAGTGTGTTATTGGCTTATGAACCCCTAATTTTCGAGCATCTTCTTCCCCATCTCCCAAATGCCAGTTCAAATTATCGAAAAAACCCATCTTCATGAAAAACTCATAGCTGAGTGAAAAGAGATTAACCAGGCATTCTTATGCCCTTGACAGATTTTTTTTTTCTTGAATTCGGTGATTCTTGCCTAGCCTTATAGTTTGTTTTGATTTTTGGTAAGATCTATACTGATAGAATTCACGTAAATTGTTTTTGGGGTTTTCACATGAGCAAATTTACTTCTTTCCCATGAGCTAGTTCTATTGGAATTTTCTCTTTGGCTTAGATGAGATGCAAGACATGGGTAAATTTGATCACTTGCAAAACAGAAGTGAATCTAATCGATTGTTATGGTTTTGTTTTGTTGATTTATTTTGGGAACCATTCTGTTTTGTCATTCATTTAAAAAATAAATTGTAATAAGCAAGAGATATAACATAATAAAAAAAAGTTGAAAGAAAAAGTTATGAAAAAAAATCGTAATTGAGGAGATATAACATAATAAAAATGAATTAAAGATATAACGTAATAAACAGGAGTTAATGAGAAATATTTTTGCATTTAGTTAGATAATGATGTGGCACATACCATATTTATTGGATAATGCTATTTGCCACTACATACATCACCCCTGAAATTTTCAGGGGTGATGTGGCATCCTATGTGTTAAATGATAAAATATTAATTATATGCTGATTAAATATATATAATAATTCAAACTTTATCAAACTCATGATTTTTAGGAACTCTTCCCTTCCTTAATTATCTTCTTTCTTATTCACGGCGATGGATTACTTTATTGGAAAACATTAGATTTTTATCAAACTCATGATTTTTAGGAACTCTTCCCTTCCTTAATTATCTTCTTTCTTCTCCTCGGCGATGGATTTCGTTATTGGAAAACACTAGATTTTTATCAAACTCATGATTTTCCTGAAGATTTTTACAGTGAATGAATAAACTAGATCTTGAATGAAGCACCAGATCAAGCTCATTGTCTTCTTCCTCTTGATTTTTATGATGAATGAAAAATTAAATCTTGAAAAACCAGATCAAGCTCATGCTCTTCTTATGAATTTTTTCCTTGAATGAAACACCAGATTTTGAGTGCTTATTACTGCAGAATCTTCAGGCCAACAACTTCATATCCTCCCTTCAATTATTGCAAGCTCTGGATTAAGGAAAGGAAAAGATATAAAAAATATAATTTTTCTGTTTAAGTAATCAGAGAGCTGCCTAAGGAACAAGAAAGTAATTAGAGAGAAATTAGGGTTCTTCAATTTTCAGGGTGTTTTCTTCTCTGTTGGAATTTTATTGGTTTTCTTGCAGCTGCCGCACCAGGTTTAGGTTTTACTCTAAGAAAAATAGAAAAGAAAACAAGGAGAGTGATATTAGGTTTTCCTTTTTTAACAAAATTAATAAACATATATCTAATCAGCATATAATTAATATTTTATCATTTAATACATAGGATGCCACATCACCCCTGAAAATTTCAGGGGTGATGCATGTAGTGGCAAATAGCATTACCCATATTTATTAGTAAAAGATTTCTAATAAGTTAATTAGATAATGATGTCTATATGCCACATAGGTTAGTAACACACTCTTAGTAATAAAATCTTAATAACTCTAGCATTATTGATTTTCAAAAGCTTCAAGATCAAAAAACATGTGGATTATGGACGTTTTTCTTGTCATCTGTGGAGAAACCAGACAAATCAACAACCCCTTAGTAGGTAAAAGAGGAGAAGTACACTTTTCTAGTATATACACATGAGGGAGATGGAGAGGAGCTCAAAACTTCCACAAATCAATTCTTGTGGCCTTTTTTCTGTCTTATTGGAGTGCCAAGATGTGAAGAAAGGATTATCGTAGGGGTCAATCATATTTTAGATCCCTGTGTTTGCCGCTTTGAACATTTTTCATCCTTGTGTTGCAAAAAGGATATTTTTCATCCTCGTGTTTATTTTTGGGAAAAATTTTCATTATCCGCCGATTTTCCCACCCGGAAATGGTGACGTGTCACTATTTTTTTTGTCACATCAACAAAGTGGGTCCCATCATAAATGGGTCAATCATATTTTTCATCCCTGTGTTTATTGCTTTGAAGATTTTTCATCCTTGTGTTGCAAAAAGGACATTTTTTATCCTCGTGTTTATTTTTGGGAACAATTTTCATTATCTGCCGATTTTTTGAAAAGACAATGCTGACGTGTCACTTTTTTTTTGAGACATCAACAAAATAGGGCTCACTTAGAACCCGGAATACCCTACCCATTAGCACCCGCCCGACCCGTTTTTGCCCACGTTTTTTTTCCCGTTTCTCAATTTGTTAATTACTAAAACACCCCAAAAATTACCCAATCCTAGAAAAAAAAATGACAAAAAAAACAACACACTCCCTTAAGCAGCCAAGACGTCACCGTGTTGGCCACACCCATCCCCCACACTTCTTCTTCTTCCTTGACGGCCTTGGAGACGGCAAGGACGGGGGATCGGCGGGGGGCGGAGGAGTGGAGCTTGTGGAGGCAGAGGTTTGCTGATTTGGATCGGAGGAGGGGGAAAAGAGGAGGAGGAGGAGGAGGAAGAAGACTTGAGAGGGTCGAAGAGGGGAGGGAGGTGGCGCGGAGTCCCCTGAGTCGCTTAACCGTCAGCTCCTAGAGGTTGGTGCAGTGGCTAAGAATCGCGTTGAGGCCCTCAGCGTCGTAAGCGCAGGAGGCGAGTGAGAGCTTGGTGAGGCTCGAGCTTGAGGCGGGCGAAGTTGCCGCAGCGGATCGAGATCGCGACCAAGGCGTCGTCGTCGATGGTGTCCTGCACATCCAGACGCCGTTGTCACCTGCACATCCAACTGCTGCCGCTGCCGTCACCTGCACATCCAACTGCCGCCGCTCCTGTCTGAAAGACCCGTGTCCCAATTTTGCAATAAAATACTTAAACATAAGGAAATTACCAAAATACCCCTGAAACCGGGACACGAAATCCAATATCAAAACATTATCTGGAAAGTAATTCTTAAAATCCCGAGATGTCATAATGAACATAATCAAACCAGCTTAGCAAGCCTCAAATCAACCCGGCATCCTGCCGATACATCATCAATAATAAATCCCGGCAATCCGCCGATAAAATAATCTAAATCAAAATGACATCTCATCAAAATACAGTGCAGCGGAAAATGAAGATAAAAACAAAGCAAAAGTAAAAGTGGAATGCAAGTCGGCCCTATGGATCCAACCGGGAGAAGAGGCACAGCTACCTGCCGAGATAACCACGTCCCTACTCTGGAAGGGTAGATAGTGACTGCACGCTAACTAAGAGTCTGAAAAAACAACGTTGACGATTATGTGAGTCGCCTACTCAGTGAGCAGTATAAATCTAATTATGTAGGTGTGCAAAACAAGTCCGATAGGAAAGAAGAGATACGAGACAAGTAAGCATACATACAACAACCAGTACTAACATGCCAAAACATTCAAGCAAACAGTTCATTATTCTCCATCTGTTGTGTGTTAAGTTTTTCTTATAATAATTTATTATTCAGGGCCCCCTACTGTGTGCGTCGAGCTCGGTCCCGTCTCATGAGACAACCAGGCATAAGCCCAAATAAAACCAGGCACGAAGCCCAAACATATCCATAGAGAGAGGGAGAGAGAGACAGAGAGAGAGAGGGAGGTAGAAAGGGGGAGGTAGAAGGAGGGAGGTAGAACCGGTCATTACAGACCCATATGCAAATCCGCATAACACTTGCTATCCCGCAAGCAAAGGGCTCCCCATAGTGAAGGGCGAGCTTGGTTGGCCAGTAGTCGTGTGTCATCGGATAGAAGATGACATGTAATAGAAATAAGTGTTTAATACTCAAATACTGTGCCAAGAATCGTGATTTAACAGGGTTGTGTGTATTCTCATCTCAGTCAAATATCCGGGTCTCCGACCCACAACACATCACACAATTACCCAAAATCACACCACATGTTATCACCACAACAAACCAACAATTCATGCTCAAAGCAAACAGTAAGACATAGGCACACAATACGGATCACAGCATGTTAGCAAACAAGCAAGCAACTTAAACAGACCAATCCAACAAGCTGTTAGAACCTATGTCTTCATGATTCATTTATTACAGGTTTTGATAATTGACAAACAAATTCAAGATCATGACAAAGAAGAAGCAAAAAGAAATGAAGTCAAACCAATCCTCAAGCACAAGAAACCATTCAAGAGCAAAGGATCAAAATGAATGAGCACAAGAATTGAAGAGCCAAGAAAGAAGAGTTAGATCCATAAATTGTACAAGGTATAACACTCAACTCTTCTAGGACATTGGCTCAAAATAAGATAAATTTTGATCATGCATAACATAACATATTTCCAAGCATTAAAATGTTTTTCGAAGCCATGAACATCGATGTTGTGGATTTAAACATCGATGTTCCTGCCTCTGCACAATTCTTCAAAATAGGCAGTAGGCAAATAACATCGATGTTGGCAACCCAAACATCGATGTTCCAGTGACCGTTGTTTTTAAAATTAGGCATAACATCGATGTTCCCCATTTGAAACATCGATGTTTCTTTCTAGTCACTTTAAAAGGATTTTTGTCGAGTCAAAATAACATCGATGTTATGATATAAACATCGATATTCTTAATTTCAAGCATTTTTCCAAAAAGTCGACAGTAGGCTCAAAACATCGATGTTGGCTTCCCAAACATCGATGTTCTCATGACCGTTGCATTTGAAAATACTTTCACCTAATCAAAACATCGATGTTGTAAATTAAACATCGATGTTCTTCAATGGTCAGCTTTAATTAATTTTGCCGAAGCCAGAAAACATCGATGTTGGCCAAGAAACATCGATGTTGTGACAATTGCTTTCAAAGATGAATTTTGGCAGTAGCTCAAAAACATCGATGTTGGATTATAAAACATCGATGTTCTTGTGACCGTTGGTCAAAACATCGATGTTGGGAATTTAAACATCGATGTTGTGATAATTGTCTTTAAGCTGAATTTTGGCAGTAGCCATAAAACATCGATGTTTGATTTGTGAACATCGATGTTCTTGCATAAACCCTTTTCATCATATTTTTGCGAAGCTCAGAAACATCGATGTTGTATTTGAGAACATTGATGTTGTGCATGAAAACATCGATGTTGCTCATATAAACATCGATGTTCTACTAGTCGTTAGAACAATAATTTAAAATTGTTGGCTAAAACATCGATGTTTAGAGGCAAAACATCGATGTTCTGCCGTTGTAGCAGACAACTTTTCAGCACCCAATATGTTTTGTTTAAGGCTGTTTTTGGGTGGATTTCAAACGACTCTATAACTTTTCAGAGCTACAAATTGAGCATTTTTGGCTATGTTTCAAAGCTAATCAACTCTCTACTTACATGCATTCAATTCATACATTCATCAAATCTTAATTGAGCCAATATCCTATTGAGGATTTGAGAGTTGCCCTTTTAGAGCTTAAATTCTGTAACTCATATCTACTTTTTGAGAGAGACCTCTTGTTTGAGTGATTATTGTATTGTTATACACCTTATGGGAGGTTAGTTCCCTTGGTTAGATTCACAAGAAGAGGTGTATATCTTCTTGTGTGAGAAGTCTTGAAGTGAGGTATCTTCAAGCAAGAGAGCTGAGGTTCATGTTACTTGAACTTTCAGGGTTTAGGATTCTTGTGACTAAAATTCCTAGGTTGTAACGGTTTGTTAAGCACCCGTAAGCTTAACGTAGATAGTGAAATCTTCAAGTGAGACTTGTAGGGCTGGATTAGCCACACTAGTAGAGTGTGTGTGAACCAGGATAAATTGCTTGTCCTTCATTCTTTCAATTCCGCATTTAATTCCTGCTTATTTCGTTTTTATTCGATTATCGCTATTCACCCCCCCTCTAGCGAAGGGCTATTGTTCTAACAATTGGTAGCGGAGCCTAACTCTCTGAAAGACCTAACCGTTTGAGAGGTTATTTTCCATGGCTTGTTCAAGTTATTTGTATGCAGGAATCGCTGAAGGACAATCCACTACCCGTGCACCGTTCTTTGACGGGACAAATTACGCATATTGGAAGGAAAGGATGAGAATTTTCATCCAAGCCAATAATTTCGCAGCCTGGTTGGTGATAAAGAATGGTATTCAAGTTCCGACAAGGACGAAAACGGGGTACAACGAAGATGACATCCAAAGAATCGAAAACCACTCCAAGGCAATACACATGCTCCAATGTGCAGTCAATCCGAATGACTATCAAATGATCTCGCACTGCGCAACGGCCAAGGAGATGTGGGAAATGCTGGGAGTCATCTATGAGGAAACCGA
>JAKUCV010003945.1:30216-80788 GCA_028386065.3 Turnera subulata | reverse complement strand
ACAGCTCCTCCGGTAAAGCCAACCTGTAGGCCAGCGGACCAATCCGCTCCATGATCTCATAAGGACCAATATAACGAGGGCTCAACTTGCCCTTCCTCCCAAACCGGATAACACCTCTCCAGGGAGCAACACGGAGGAAAACTCTGTCACCTACATTGTACTCCATCTCCCGACGATGCTTGTCGGCAAAACTCTTTTGCCGGTCCTGAGCAGCTCTCATACACTGCTTAACCACCTCGATCTGATCAACAGTCTCCTGGACTAGGTCCGGACCAATCACCTGTCTCAGACCTTCCTCATCCAAATAGATCGGACTACGACACTTCTGCCCATACAAAGCATCATAAGGCGCCATACCGATACTAGAGTGATATCCGTTGTTATAGGCAAACTCAACCAACGGTAATGTCTCATCCCATGAACCACTGAAATTGAGCACATAGGCTCTAAGCATATCCTCCAGCGTCTGTATGGTTCTCTCCGACTACCCATCGGTCTGCAGATGGAATGCAGTACTGAAATTAAGCTTAGTACCCAAAGCTAACTGCAAACTCTTCCAGAAGTGGGAAGTAAACCTCGGATCCCTGTCCGACACAATGGATAGTGGAACTCCATGTAAACGGACAATCCCCGAAACATACAACCTCGCCAGTTTATCCATTGTATCCGTCTGCTGAATCGGTAGGAAATGAGCTGACTTGGTCAACCTGTCAACAATGACCCAGATGGCATCATGTCGACCCCGGGTCCTCGGTAACCCTATCATAAAGTCCATAGTGATATGCTCCCACTTCCACTGCGGAATGGCGAAAGATCTCAACTTGCCGGCAGGAGCCTGATGCTCGGCTTTCACCTGCTGACAAGTCATACAACGAGCCACAAACTCCGCAACATCCTTCTTCATCCCGGGCCACCAATAATGACTCTTCAAGTTCTGGTACATTTTGGTGGTACCCGGATGCATAGCATATGGCGCATTATGGGCTTCATCCATGATCCATCTCCTCAAATCATCCACATCCGGAACACACAACCGATCACCGGTCATCAAAGCACCATCCTCCCAGACATAGAAACTAGAACTCTCTCCACCGAGAGCCTTATCCCTCAACTCTGCTAAGTGAGGATCACCATACCGCAACTCCATGATCCTATTCCTCAAGGTCGGCCGGATGCTCAAACTCGCAAGCAACGCCCCAGTAACATCCACCTCCAACTGTGCATCCATCGACCTCAGCTCCACCGACGATGGCAAAGCATAAGAAATTGAGTCCTCATCCACAGAAGCTACTCTCTTCCGGCTCAATGCATCTGCAACCACATTGGCCTTGCCTGGATGGTACTCAATAGTACAGTCATAATCCTTCAGAAGCTCAATCCAGCGTCTCTGCCTCATATTAAGCTTCCTTTGGGTCATGATGTACTTCAAACTCTTGTGGTCCGTGAAAATCCGACACTTCTCACCGTACAGATGGTGTCTCCAGATCTTTAGAGCTAAGATCGCAGCAGTTAACTCCAGATCATGGGTCGGATAGTTCCTCTCGTGAGTTCTCAACTGCCTGGAGGCATAAGCAATCACCCGACCCTCCTGCATCAAAACACATCCCAAGCCCAGATCAGAAGCATCACTGAACACCGTGTACTCTACTTTGGGTCTCGGAACAGTCAAAACCGGTGTAGAAGTCAAGCGACTCTTCAACTCCTCAAAACTCTTCTGACAACGGTCATCCCAAACAAAAGCACAGTTTTTCCTCAACAGCTTAGTCTTGGGACCCGCTATTAAGGAAAAACTCTCAATGAACCTCCGGTAGTAACCAGCAAGTCCAAGAAAGCTCCGTATCTCAGATACACTCTTCGGTGGCTCCCAATCCATGACTACCTTAATCTTGGCCGGATCCACCTTAATGCCCTCATCGGACACAATATGCCCTAGAAACGCAACCTCATCCAACCAAAACTCACACTTGCTGAGCTTGGCATAGAGTTGTTCTTCCCTCAACCTCTGCAAAACTTGTCTCAAGTGGTCCTCATGCTCGGCCTTACTACTCGAGTAAACCAAGATATCATCAATGAACACTACCACAAACCGGTCCAGAAATTCATGGAAAACCTGCTGCATCATACACATGAACACTGCCGGTGCATTCGTCAGACCAAAAGGAACAACCACAAACTCATAATGACCATACCGAGTACGGAATGTAGTCTTCGGTATGTCTTGCTCTACAATCCGAACCTGATGGTAACCAGATCGCAAGTCATTCTTCGAAAACACGGATGCACCCTGCAACTGATCGAACAAGTCATCAATCCTAGGCAAAGGAAACTTGTTCTTCACAGTCACCTTGTTCAACTGCCTATAGTCTACACACATCCGCATACTGCCATCCTTCTTTTTCACAAACAAGACCGGGGCACCCCAGGGTGAGATGCTCGGTCTAATAAAACCCTTATCCAACAACTCCTCCAGTTGCTTCTTCAACTCCTGAAGTTCTGCCGGAGCCATCCTGTAGGGCGGTATAGAAATGGGTGCAACTCCCGGTACCAAGTCAACTGTATACTCCACCTCCCGCTCCGGAGGCAACCCAGGTAAATCATCAGGAAATACATCGGGAAACTCCCGAACAATTGGAATATCCTCCACTCCAGGCACTGGTACCGAAGAATCGACCACATGGGCTAGAAAGGCATCACAACCCTCTCGGATCATCCTCAAAGCCTGGATGGCCGAGATACAGCACGCCGATAGGACTCTTCGTTCTCCAACAATCACCAATCTACGCCCCAACAAAGAAGATAAGGATACTTCCCTGGCCCGACAATCAACTACTGCTTGGTGTCTGGAAAACCAGTCCATACCTAAGATAACATCAAACTCTCCCAAATCCATGACAGCAAGATCAGAAGGAAAACTCTCACTATCATACTCTATCGACACATCTCTACAAACTCGATCAACAACTACTATATCTCCAGTGGGTAAACGAACTCTCAAGGGTCTACTAAGGTTATCATCCTCTATGTTATGAGTAGTCATGAATGCTCGTGATACAGAAGAATGTGTTGAACCTGGATCAACTAAAGCATGTGCAAATTGACCAAAAACCATAAAGGTACCTGCTATAACCTCTGGAGCATCAGCAGCCTCCTCCCGGGTGATGGCATAAACCCTAGGAGCTGCAGCAGACTGAGTCGCACCTCCGCAGTTCGGAGCTTCAGAACCTCCACGGCCTCGACCCTGCTGTCTGCCACCCCTGTTCGAACCAGAAGAAACAGCACCACTAGCCACGGAACTCTGTACTGTATACTGAGAACCACTGCCACCATTATCCCTCATCCACTTGTAGCAAGATGACTTCTGGTGTCCGTATTGCAATACCAGCATGTACCCGAGAACCGTGCCGAGAGACCCCGTCCCCGAGAGCCAGACTGATAGGACCGTCCTCCCGAGGTTCTGCCTGGTCCACCCTGATAACTCTGCCCTCGAAACTTCTTCGAACCCTGTTAAGAAGAACTCTGTCCAACAGAATAATCTGCACCTCCGGCATCAGAATACTGCCTCTTCTGTCCTGAAGCAGATGACTGCTTCCTCTGCTCAGCTGCCCGAGCCTCCTTCCCGATCAACTGAACTCTCTCAGCATCAAAAGCAGCCGCACAAACTGCCTCCCAAGTCTTGTGCCCTCCACCAGCCACAGCTAACGCCAACTCTGTACGTAAGCCGTTAACAAACCGCCTACACTTGGTCACCTCATCGGGCACAAACTCCCTAGTATAAGAGAGAAGGATGCTGTACCGGATCCTGAAAGCTGAAACAGTCTCATCTAGTCCCTGCTTCACCTCAAGAAAATGCTTCTTCTGCTCCTCCAGAAAACCAACAGTAAGAAACTCCTTGTAGAATCTCTCCTTGAAATCCTCCCAAGGCATCTCCAAAGGCTTCGGTAGGTCGGCCACAAGTTCCTGCCACCAAGTCAATGCATACCCCGTGAACTTATGTGCCGCAAATCGTGCCCTCTGCTCAGGTGCACAAGTGAACTTCTCCAGAACATTCTCCACCTGGCGAAACCAATCATCAAACTCCTTGGCTTTGCCCTCTTCACCTGAGAATTCCTTCACTGCAGACTTATCCATATGTTTGTATCCACTCTCCATACCATCTGCTGCAGCAGGTGCTACTGGCTGGGCACCCTGCTGCTGCTGCTGAAACTGCTGGAACTGCTGCCACTGCAGAAAGGCCTGATACTGTTGGAACGCTGGGTCCATAACAGGTGGCACAACATTCTGTCCTCCACCACCTGCTGCATTATTCTCTGCTGCATTATTGTTCCCCTGACCAACGGGAACCTGCATCACCGACACATTGTCGAAGACATGAGTAGCGGCGTCATCCTCAGCATTGTGCTGCCCCTGGTGATCCATATCAACGCCTATATGAATGCAAATGAGTCAAAAACATTTTCTAAGTCATAAATCCGGAAACAGGCTTAAACACAGAAAACACTTTGAAAACAAAGTTTGAAACACTTTTTAAACCAAGGATCTGAAGCCTGCTCCGCTACCAAGCTGAAACACCCGTGTCCCAATTTTGCAATAAAATACTTAAACACAAGGAAATTACCAAAATACCCCTAAAACCCGGGACACGAAATCCAATATCAAAACATTATCTCGAAAGTAATTCTTAAAATCCTGAGATGTCATAATGAACATAATCAAACCGGCTTAGCAAGCCTCAAATCAACCCGGCATCCTGCCGATACATCATCAATAATAAGTCCCGGCAATCCGCCGATAAAATAATCTAAATCAAAATGACTTCTCATCAAAATGCAGTGCAGCGGAAAATGAAGATAAAAACAAAGCAAAAGTAAAAGTGGAATGCAAGTCGGCCCTATGGATCCAACTGGGAGAAGAGGCACAGCTACCTGCCGAGATAACCACGTCCGTACTCTGGAAGGGTAGATAGTGACTGCATGCTAACTAAGAGTCTGAAAAACAACGTTGACGATTATGTGAGTCGCCTACTCAGTGAGCAGTATAAATCTAATTATGTAGGTGTGGAGAACAAGTCCAATAGGAAAGAAGAGATACAAGACAAGTAAGCATACATACAACAACCAGTACTAACATGCCAAAACATTCAAGCAAATAGTTCATTATTCTCCATCTGTTGTGTGTTAAGTTTTTCTTATAATAATTTATTATTCAGGGCCCCCTACTGTGTGCGTCGAGCTCGGTCTCGTCTCATGAGACAACCAGGCATAAGCCCAAACATATCCATAGAGAGAGGGAGAGAGAGACAGAGAGAAAGAGGGAGGTAGAAAGGGGGAGGTAGAAGGAGGTAGGTAGAACCGGTCATTACAGACCCATATGCAAATCCGCATAACACTTGCTATCCCGCAAGCAAACCCGAGGGGTATCACTTCTCGCTCGAACCAACCGGTCATCAGCACACAGTAGCCTATCTTCTACTGTACATTATCTTTATTCACAAATTATGAGTTTATGTGTGCCAAGAATCGTGATTTAACAGGGTTGTGTGTATTCTCATCTCAGTCAAATATCCGGGTCTCCGACCCACAGCACATCACACAATTACCCAAAATCACACCACATGTTATCACCACAACAAACCAACAATTCATGCTCAAAGCAAAACAGTAAGACATAGGCACACAATACGGATCACAGCATGTTAGCAAACAAGCATGCAACTCAAACAGACCAATCCAACAAGCTCATGCATACAGACATAAAAAGACGTATAAAGTCACCTCAACGACGATTGTCCTGTGGAGATTTTCCCAAAACAGATCCTCCAGCTCCCGAGGTATTACCCGTGCCTGAATACTGGCACACACAACAAATTACAAACAATTACAATAAACACGTGCATGCATGTAACTATAATGCTCAACTGAGTTAAACCCGTCCCTAGTTAGCCATTTATGAAATTCCCGGGTCTAAACCCGACATAATGTTCCCTCACCAAAACTCCAAGTATCGGGATCTAAGGTTCACCGGGCTTAAGCCCAACTAAGTCCAAGAGTAGTTCCCGGGCCTATGGCCCACTCATTATGTTCTTAACGGTTCCCGGGCCTAAAGCCCATCCCAAATCCAATTGTTGTCAAACCCAATTATAAAAATCACATTACCGGGCCTAGGCCCGATTCGGTCCAATTTCCACTTAAGGGTTTTACCCGAGTCAAAGTATTCCCGGCCTATGGTTCTACCCGTGTCGGCAAACTCCCGGTTACACACACTAACAACCCCGCACCCGGTTTTCCACTAAACATCCATTATTTTCCGATACAACAATTACTCCTACATTAAATATTACATGCCATAATTGTACAAATTATACATCAAGTATACCGTTAATTGCCGGAATAAAGACCCGAGCCTTCGCCGGAAACTTCCCGAGCCTCGCCGGATTCCTGTCAACCTTGCCGGATTTCACTCAAATCTGCCAGAAATGAACCCAACAACCACAACACTCAATCCAAACAACACAATACCTACAGATCTCCACATCGACAACAAAAGAATTGGAAAAGTGATTCCTTACCCGGAATGCTTGCTGCTAGAACCAAATCTGCCCGGATTTGTAGAACAACAGCAACCCGCCGGACAACTCACTGCCACCGAACCACAGCAGCAAAAAAAATTCAAAACAAACCACTCTCACACGTTTGCTGCCGAAACAACACACACGAACAACCCACACGCACCCAACCAACCATCAATCCGCCACCAATCCGACCTGAGACAACACAACACCCACACGCATCAATTCCCAACAAATCGCCCAAACACACACGCGCCGCCAGCAACACAAAGCCACCAAGAGTCAGAACCCGGAAGAGCAAGAAAGAAGAACAAAAGAGGGAGAAAGGCAGCGAGGCTTACCAACAAACGGCGGCGACCCGAACACAGGTCCACCACGTCGCAACCTCGCGCCGGTTATGCACAGCACGTCCTCCCCTTCTCGATGCGGCGACGTCTCCAAGGTGATGGCATGGCGAGAGGATGAAAAGAGAGAAGAGGAAGGAGGAAGGGAGTCCGGCCCTAGAGCCGTCGCCTTCACGACTTGAGGAGAAGGGGTTTCGTGGGGGGGAGAGAGAGAGAGAGAAGGGAGAAAGAGAAGGAGAAGGAGAAGGGGGCGCTGTCGGGTGGAAGAGGAGAGCAGAAAAAAAAAGAGAAAAGAAGAGAAGAATAGAAGAAGAGAGGTGGCTATGGTTTTTCTTAGGGTGTGAGCCGGCCCAGTCCCAAAACGACGTCGTTTTGGGCTGAGTCGCGGTCAACCCGCCCTAGTCAACGGTTCTTTTCTTTTCTTTTTTTTTTTCCATTAAGCAAAACGACGTAGTTTTACTTACAACTACGTTAAAACCCCGTTTCACCCCGAAACAAGTCCCCGTTTCCGACGAAACTCAAACCCCTTATATTGCAGACCTCAAAACATTATTCCCAAGGAAAATAATTTATTTCCATAACCAAAAATCCCGAAATCCACAAGGGTAAGATTGGAATAAAAATTCTGAAAATCCTGAAAAATCAAATTATGAAAATCCGGGCGTTACACTGTCACCTGCACATCCAACCGCCGCCGCTGCAAGGACCCGGACTGGGTGAGTGACGAGCAAACACATTGGGATTATTTTTGGGGTTGTTTCGGTAATTGGCTAACTGGGAAACGAGTAAAACCCTTTGGGAGAAAAAAGGTCGGGTGGTGTGATTCGGGTTGGGCGTTTTTTGTTTAATATGGGCCCACATAGCTGATGTGTCAATTAAAAAAGTGACACGTCAGCATTTTCTTTTCGAAAAATCGGGGGAAAACAAAAAGATGTCCCAAAAAATAAACACAAGGATGAAAAACGTCAGTTTTGTAACACATGGATGAAAAATGCCCAAATCGATAAACACAAGGATGGAAATTATGATTGACCCATTTATGGTGGGTCCCACTTTGCTGATGTGTCAAAAAAATAGTGACACGTCAGCATTTTCGGGTGGGAAAATCGGCGGATAATGAAAATTGTTCCCAAAAATAAACACGAGGATGAAAAATGTCCTTTTTACAACACAAGGATGAAAAATATTCAAAGCGGCAAACACAGGGATAAAGAATATGATTGACCCATTATAGAAGACACAAGAGCATCAAAGAGGCATTTTGAAGAGTTGGGTACTTGGGTAGTAAGTTTTGTAAGTCATTTGGCACCATATTTCAAGCCCTGTTTTGGAAAAAGGCTCTCTTTTGTCCCATTCTTCAGTAGATCCATTGGGAGCCTTTGAGTGCATTATAAATAGGCCATTTTCTTCCTGAAAGTGAATCAAGGCAAGCAATTGAAGATTGGGCTAATT
Source organism: Turnera subulata (assembly GCA_028386065.3). Taxonomy (NCBI): domain Eukaryota; kingdom Viridiplantae; phylum Streptophyta; class Magnoliopsida; order Malpighiales; family Passifloraceae; genus Turnera; species Turnera subulata. The sequence continues at coordinate 72,427 of JAKUCV010003945.1, read as the reverse complement.
GAGTTGAAGCTTGCTAATTGTGCTTATACACCTTTGTGAGATTCTTGAGCTGAACTTGTAAAGAAAGAGTGAGTCACTCTTTGGTTGTTGGAAAATCATACCTTGGGTAGAATTGTGGAATTTTACTTAAGGGGTTGAATAGGTTTGAAGCTTGAGCCTTTGAAAAAGCTTTGGGTATAGGTTAGAGAGTGAGCCTTGGAAAACTCTTGTATAGGTTTGGGTTGAGCTTTGTAAAAGCCTAGGTTAGAGAGTGAGTCTTGGGAAAACTCTTGTAAAGGTTTGAGCTTGATCCTTAGAAAAAGCTTGGTTGTAAAAGGTTGGACTTCACCTTGGAAGAAGTCACATAGTGGATTTTTGAAATCTCAAGGGGGAGCCTTGAGTAGTGGATGTACCCATAGGCTTTAGGGGGAACCACTCTAAATCTTTGTGTTGTCTTTTTTGTGGTGATTGCCTTTCATTTTCGCACTTGATCATTCATGTCTTTTCAAATTTCGGTGTGATTTCAGTTACATAATACAACCTTGCCTTAGTTATAGTTTGGTGCGAAAAGAGTTACAAAATTAACTACTCTTCTCTTATTAGCTAATTCAACCTCCTCTTCTTAGCTAGTTTGGGCCTACAAATATGTTTAGTTTATAACTTTTACCTACCTTCATAAAGAATTTGTACAAATATATTTTTCACTAATTTTTATATAAATAATTATTTTGTCTATAGTTCATATTAATTGTATATTATCTATTTTTTACTTTGATATATATGTATAAACATTATTTATCAATTTTTATTATATTTTTTAGAACATATTTCTCATTAACTTGTATTAGAAAATTTTAAGTAACAATATTTTCTTTATTTTTGAAGAATGCTTATCTCAATCTATTTTTGTTAATTTTTTGTAAGACATGAATTCATTTTGATATTGATCAACATTATTTTTAATAATTACATACATTGTATACATATTAATTTTATTTTATATATCATAAATTTAATATACCACATTTATTTTATAATCCCATAAATTCATTGTATTTGACTAAGTGTTTTACTATTTTTTTAACTCTTTATGAATTGCGTTAGTGTCATATTTATCAACAATAATTTTATAAAATTTTGAAAACTTAATCATAAATTTTAGTCTTTGCAAAAAACTTAAAAATCAATTTTTTCACTTTTGAGTTAATGTTAATATTATTTTGTCTAAAATCTTATATTAGTTCTTTGTCCTCTTAATGTTTTTCATTCACTTACTTTTATATCCATTTTGTTAAACAATTGTGATATTCTATTTTTTAATGTCAAAATATCATTATTTAGAAATAAATATTTTATTATTTTATATTATTTTAAATTTATCTATAATATTTTTTTTAATTTTTTTAATACTTTAGGATATCATTGTATAAGGGTTTGTATTATGTGATACTTTTTTCCATGATTTTATTGTTTATATTAGTTATTTATGTCTATATTGATTCCTTGAAACCTATTTTTTAATCACTTGTACTAATATTTTTAATATATAACTTTCATATTTTTTAAAAAACTAATATTGTTTATTTTTTATAAGATATGATTCTTTTATCAAAACTTAGATTAATTATTAGTTAATTTTTGAAAGTTATTAGTTCTGACACGCCCCGATCCTTATTTACTAACAGTAATCACATGTGAGGTTATTCATTATTATACAAAAGTAGGCGGTAATTATACATAAAAACATCCGACAATACAACAAGCGTCTGTCACCCAAGCATGGGGACATTTGTTACAGCACACCATATTCACAAAACAACAACAGTAGCAGGAAATATAGCCAGCAACGGAGGCAGAGTGACAGTAGCATAACGACATATAGCAGTGGAAGACTTATGAAAGATAATACAACAGCGGTATGGATCCGGAATCTGGTGGAGAGAATACAGCTGGCCGAGAATCGTACCTGTACTAAGAGCAAGTCAACCTACGGGATGAAACCCCTCAGGTGAGGGGTGAGTCCGAAGTGTCCACCGGTACAAAGTACAATCATGGATAAACAGTAGTATACAAGCAACTGTAATATGTAAGAAAATAATAAACACAGCACTTCACAAGAACTTACGTCAAGTGATATCTAGCCATCAATCCAACAACCAGATTTTATTGTTATTAGGGCCCCTGTCACGTGATAAGTATCGGTCGTACTTGGTAGCCAGGATAGCTAACCCTAGGGGTACTCCCCGTTAAATTCAAATCAAATAACTCATAAGAAGAAACCGTGAGACCCCAAGCTCAACGGTTGAGAGGACCCCATGCCCCTCATAAATGGCCAACAAATCATATATCACAAGCGGCTACCTCCCAGTCGTACCTCAACCTTTCACGTGACATCTATGTGTCTAAATTATGTTACCACAACTTATCTTTATTATTCCATCAATACCATGATCTTAGTTTCCGAGCAAGCTCTCGGCCTCACAGCTCCTTTGGAAAACTAAGCATCATAACAAGTCTCACAGATTGTCACAGTAAACAGAATCACAACAACACTGCCAGAGCACAATAATTGTTCACATAGTTCAACAAGCAAGTCACAGCAACACAATATTACAGGCAATATACTATAGGTTATCCATCCTCACCTTAATTGTTGTATTAATTTGGAAAACCGTTTCCAGGTTTTAGCTCCACGTTATCTGTTCCTATATATAATTACTAACAAAAACACAATCACACAAATGCTTAATGAGTATGATATGCATATGACTACTGTTTCGTTATCCGTACCCGGTTGATATTATTTAGAAATGCCCTTCTAAAATTATATGTTTCCTTTCCCAAAGATATATATTATTTTCCAAACGTAAACATTATTTTATTTATAAGTATATTTATTATTATTTAATCCTAGGCCCAAATTTTATTTTGAGCCCAAAATAGTATCCCAAAAGCCCACAAGACCAAGGTATAGTGCCAAGTCAAAGAACCAAAGCTAAGACCTTGGGCCAATGAGCCAAGCCCATATGTCAAAGGCCCACTTACTCAAATGTTGGCCTAATTAACTCGTGTCTTCCCCAATTTTCCCATGAAGGTCCCGCAACTAGTACCGAAGCAATACTCACCGAACACTACAGCCTATATAATTATAAACCTTAAAGAAAAATGAGAAAGTATGGTGAGATGCTAACTCACCTTGTAGCGAGGCAATAGTTTTTCTTTTCCTACTTGGTGTGGTAGATGATGGTACCAAGGGACAACAGTAGCAAGCGTTGCAAGGAGGAGGAAGATGATGAAAGGATGGTGGTGATGTTGTGTTGTTTTGGGTTGTAGTGTTATTTTCTTCTATCTATATATGTATATGTGAAAGTAAAGTTTCTAAAAGAAAGGTGCAGAAAAGAAATGCAGGAAGAAGGCTAGTATGGTTTTTTTGTAGATATTGAGCACATAAGGCAGGGGTTCCTTTTATAGGCAGAAAAAATTGTTGTGTATTGAAGAAGGAATTTTTCCTTACCATGGAGGGAGAAAAAAAATCTGGGTGCTGAAGAAAAATCTGGGTGCAGCTTACCGGTGAAGAAGAAGATACGCGGGGTGAGGTGTGAACATATGAAAAACGGTGAAGAAGAAGGTACGCGGGGTGAGGTGTGAACATATGAAAAATGATGCAGGCGTATTCTACATATTTTAAGCGGGTCTTTTTTGGACCACCAAATAACTAAAATACCCCCTTTATTTTATTTCTGGCCCATAATATCGAGGTTAAACCTAACTTTTCTTAAGATTCTTGGACCCAAAAAATTCCAACTTTGGTTCGTCTAATTCGGAAAAATATCCGGGACGTTGGGCAAGTGTTGGATTTGGATTCCGAGGCTCAGTTAACCGCGAAATAATTCCCAAAGTTAATTTCCTACTATAAAAACCTTATTACAGTCCGGTAAAAATATGAAATTTTACCTGGGTTGTTACAGTCTTCCACCTTTAAAGGAATTTCATCCTCGAAATTCTATCTCGGTTATACAGAAAGATGTGGATACTGGGTCCGCATTTGTTCCTCAACTTCCCAGGTTGACTCGTTTGGAGAGTGCTTGCTCCACTTGAATTTTACCATAGGGATGGTTCGGTTTCGCAACTGTCATTCTTCTCGAGCAAGAATCTGCTTCGGTACTTCCGTATAGGTCAGATCCTTTGCTACTTCCACTTCTGAGGGTGTCACTATATGACTAGGATCTGATCGATATCTTCTCAGTATAGATACGTGGAACACGTCATGAATGCGTGATAGCTCTTCAGGTAATGCCAACCTGTATGCCAAAGATCCGATCCTTTCAATGATCTCATATGGTCCAATATATCTGGGACTTAGTTTTCCTCTTTTTCCGAACCTGATCACGCCTTTCCATGGCGCAACTCGAAGAAAAACTTTTTCTCTAACTTTGTATTCCATCTCCCGTCGGTGTTTGTCGGCGTAACTCTTTTGCGGATCATGGGCTGCCCTCATGCACTGCTTTACTTTCTGGATCTTGTCAACTGTTTGTTTGACCAAATCCGAACCAATGATCAGGCGATGTCCTTCTTCATCCCAACAAATTGGACTCCGACATTTACTTCCCTAGAGGGCTTCAAACGGTAGCATACCGATGCTAGAGTGATAACTGTTGTTGTAAGCAAACTCAGCGAAGGGTAAATACTTGTCCCAACTCCCACTAAAGTTAAGTGCACAGGCCCTTGGTATGTCCTCTAGCATTTGTATGGTCCTTTCAAATTCTCAATCTGTTTGTGGATGGAAAGCAGTACTAAAACTCAACTTAGTTCCTAATGTTCTTTGCAAGCTCTTCCAGAAGATGTGAATCTGAGGCCTCTAGCTGAGACTATAGACTTTGGAATGCCATGCAGTCTCACAATCTCAGCAACATACAAGCTTGCTAGCTTATTCATGGTGTCGGTTTGCCGAATTGGAAGAAAGTGGGCTGATTTGGTCAATCGGTCAACGATGAGCCAAATGGCATCATGCTGCTTTCGAGTCATCGGTAAACCTATCACAAAATCCATAGTGATCATCTCCCACTTCTACTCAGGTACCGTTAATGATTGCATCATGCCCGCTGGAGCTTGATGTTTTTAGTTGCTGGCAGGTATGCATTTTGCAACATTTTCTGCAACATCTTTCTTCGTACGGGGCCACCAATAATGACTCTTTATGTTGTGGTACATCTTGGTGCTTCCCAGATGCATGGCATAAAATGCCATATGTCCTTCTTCTAAAATCTGATTTTTTAAATCTCCAACTTTGGGTACACATAAACGTTTCCCTAACATCAATGCATCATCTTCTGCTATGGGAACTTGGTCTCTTTTCCGTTGCGTACTTCGTCCTTGATCTTGGCAAGCTCAACATCTCCATCTTGCAGCTCAACAGTCCATCCTTTTAGGTTTGATCTAACGTTCATATGTGCCAGTAAAGCACCTGCGTCATCAACGGCCAACTCCACTCCTAGCTTCCTTAGCTCAATGAGTAATGGAGTTGAATAGCTAATGGCTGCACCATCCGGTTGTCTCAGGCTTAAAGCATCAGCTACGACATTGGCCTTTCCTGGGTGATACTCAATAGTACAATCATAATCATTAAGCAACTCAACCCAACGTCTTTGTCGTAGATTGAGTTCTTTTTGAGTCATGATGTACTTGAGACTTTTGTGATCAGTGAAGATTCGGCACTTTTCTCCAAACAGATAGTGTCGCCAAATATTAAAAGCAAAGATCACAGCGGCCATCTCCATATCGTGCGTCGGATAGTTCTTCTCATGTGGTCTCAACTGTCTGGAGGCATAGGCAATTATTCACCCTTCTTGCATCAGTACCACTCCTAGGCCAAGACCTGAAGCATCACAAAAGAGAACATATTCCACTCCTGGCCTAGGTACAGTTAACACTAGTGCAGTAATTAACTTCTTCTTCAATTCATCGAAGCTTTTTTGACAATCTTCAGTCCATACATAAGCTTGATCCTTCCATAACAGCTTAGTCATGGGACTAGCTATCAGGGAAAATCCTTCGAAAGCTTCAATAGTATCCTGCAAGGCCAAGAAAACTCTTGACTTCGGATACACTCTTAGGAGGCTCCCATTCTAACACTACTTTAACTTTGGCTGGGTCTACTTTGATTCCTTCACCAGGTACGACATGTCCGATGAAAGCAACTTCTCCAAGCCAAAAATCACATTTGCTAAACTTAGCATACAACTGCTTCTCTCGTAGCCTTTGTATCACCATCCTCAGATGTTCTTCGTGCTCTTCCATATTCTTTGAGTATATTAGGATATCATCAATAAAGACTACCACGAACTTGTCTAAAAACTCGTTCAAGACCAAGTGCATCAAGCACATGAATACTGCAGCAGCATTGGTCAATTCGAAGGGTACCACTGTAAATTCAAAGTGGCCATACCTAGTGCAGAAAGCAGTTTTTGGTATGTCTTTCTATGCAATCTTAATTTGATGGTATCCTGATCGGAGATGGATTTTAGAAAACACAGTTGCTCCTTGTAACTGGTCAAAGAGATCGTCAATCCTATGTAATGGGTACTTGTTCTTTACCGTCACCTTATTCAGCTGCCGATAGTCTACACACATGCGCAAACTACCATCCCTCTTTTTGAAAAACAGGACTGGTGAACCCCAAGGAGATGTGCTAGGTTTGATGAAACCTTTCTCCAGTACTTCATCCAGTTGCTTTTTCAACTCCTGAAGTTTCGTTGGTGCCATCCGATATGGAGCCATTGATATGGGTATGACTCCTAGTACTAGGTCGATGGTGTACTCGACCTCTCTATCAGGAGGTAATCCTGGTAGATATTCAGGAAAAACGTCTGAAAATTCCATTACCATAGTTACATTTTCCAAAGTAGGGGTCTGTTTCTTCTCGCCAGTGACGTGGGTCAATATGGCAGTTTGTCCACTTTGAGTCATCTCAAAAGCTTGAATAGCAGAAACGCTACATGTAATTGCAGTTCTCTTTATTCCAGCTAGCATAACCTGTCGACCATCGTCGAAAGTCAACAGAACTTTCTTGGTGCGACAATTCACCAAGGCACGATGTTTTCATAACCAGTCCATGCCCAATATTGCATCAAATCCTCCCATGTTCATAACTATCAACTGGGAAAGGAAGGTCTCATTGCCATACTTTAAAGGTATGCCTTTGCAGAAATGATCTAACCTTACCATTATTCTTGCGGGCAATCTAACCCTCATAGGATGTTTTTTTCGATACTAGTCGAGAAAGGTGAGACTCGAACCCGAGACCTCACCCCTCTTGTGCTTTTGAAACAAGAGTGTTAATGAGCTACAAGCCCATTGGTACCCTCATAGGATGTTTTAACTTCTCTTCCTCACAGTTACGTTTAGTTGCAAAACTTTGTGCGATGCATGAATGTGTAGCACCAGGATCTATCAAAGTATATGCAATACTACCAAAAGCAGTAAAAATACCTGGAATGACATCTGCTTTTTCTGCTTCCTCTTCAGCTGTAATCAAGAATGCCCTTAGAGTAGCTACACTTTGGTTCATAGCTGATTGCGTCCTAACAGCAGGCTTTCCTCATCCTTTTCCTTTGCCATTTTCAGGACCACTTAGCACACTGGCTGCCGAAGCTTGTACAGTTTGTGTGGAGACTAGTTCTCCGGATTTTATTAGCTTAGGACATGTAGAGCAGTAATGTTCAAGCTCATTAGATTCGAAACATCTAACTCTGGACAACGAAAACTTAGAACATGTGTCTCCAGAAGTAGTTCCTCCTCCTAACGAATTTCCTTTGTTATAGTTCCACCCTCGGCCTTGGTATGCTGGCAGAGAGCGGGTTTGTCCAAAGGCAGGTCTGTTGGATTGGAACTTCTTTCCCGAGTTTCTATCGCTGGCAGCAACATTTCTCTTCCTATTCTCCTGGCTTACTTTCTGTTGATCCAGCCAGATGGCTTCAGCTTGTAAAGCATCAGATAGCACGAATATCTGCTCTTAGTCCCCAGAATCTCTTGCATCTAGCTTCAATAGTGCTCACAAATTCTCCCGCTTAAAGTGACAGACGGTCGAATTTGGTTTCATAGTCGTCCACCGACTGGTCATAATGCTGACGTAGCTAAAAAATTCTCGTTTCAGTTGGTCTTGTTATTGTTCAGTGACAAACCTATGCCTGAACAATTCAGTGAACTCCGCCCAAGGCATAACCACGGGCTTTGGCATCTCCCGCGTAATAGATTCCCACCATATGATGGCACTTACGCGGAAAAGCGATGCGACATAGTTTGCCCACCTATCCTCACTGCATCGTAGCTTTTGAATCACTCGGATAATCTGACGAAGGCATTCGTCAGCGACCTGTGGATCTGTGGCTCCAGGAAAGATCTCTCCACCGAGCTTAGTTAGCTTGGTGAAAATTGGATCCTCAACAGGCCCTTCGTTCCTAGCCGTCTGCTATTACAGAATCTGAGTCATAACATTCAGAATCTGCACCGTGTCCGCATGTGGAGCCATCGGTGCCCCAGCTGGTCCCTGTCCAGCTCCAACCTGAGGTGGTTGATCGATGGACACCTGGTCATCTTCCAAATATGGTTCTTCAGCCTGTTGGTTTCCTCCAACCGGATCCATTTGTACTACCTATATGAGTATGCAAGCATGAGTATCATGTTGATTATGTGGAACGTATACAGCAGACCACGCACAAACAAGCAAACAAACAGTCAAGCAAGACTCCCACGGGTCTACCGCCTGGTCCGCTACCAAAATGAAACGCCCCGGCCCGTATTTACCAAAGACTCGGTAAACACGTGTGAGGTTATTCATTATACAAAAGCAGGCGGTAATTATACATCAAAACATCCGACAATGCAACAAGCATCCGTCACCCAAAAATGGGGAAATTTATTACAGCACACCATATTCACTAAACAACAGCAGTAGCAGGAAATATAGGCAGCAATAGAGGCAGAGTGACAGCAGCATAACGACATATAGCAGCGGAAGACTTATGCAAGATAATATGGATCTAGAATATGGTAGAGAGAATACAACAGCTGACCGAGCATCGTACCTGTACTAGGAGCAAGTCAACCTACGGGATGAAACCCCGTAGGTGAGGGGTGAGTCCGAAGTGCCCACAAGCCCCTCATAAATGGCCAACAAATCATATATCACAAGCAACACAATATTACATGCAATAAACTACAGGTTATCCATCCTCATCTCAATTGTTGTACTCCTCTGGAAAACCGTTTGCAGGTTTTACCTCCACGTTATCTGCTCCTACATATAATTAATAACAAAAACACAGTCATACAAATGCATAATGAGTATGATATGCATATGACTACTGTTTCCTTACCCGTACCCGGTTGATATTATTTAGAAATGCCCTTTCAAAATTATATATTTCCTTTCCCAAAGATATATATTATTTTCCAAACGTAAATATTATTTTATTTATAAATATATTTATTATTATTTAATCCTAGGACCAAATTTTATTTTGAGCCCAAAATAGTATCCGGAAAACCCATAAGCCTAAGATATAATGCCAAGTCAAAGAACCCAAGCTAAGATCTTGGGCCAATGAGCCAAGCCCATATGTCAAAGGCCCACTTACTCAAATGTTGGCCTAATCAACCCATGTCTTCCCCAATTTTCCCATGAAGGTCCTGCAACTAATACCGAAGGAGTACTCACCGAACACTACAGCCTATATAATTATAAACCTTAAAGAAAAATGAGAAAGTATGGTGAGATGCTAACTCACCTTGTAGCGAGGAAATAGTTTTTCTTTTCCTACTTGGTGTGGTAGACGATAGTACCAAGGGATAACAGTAGCAAGCGTTGCAGGGAGGAGGAAGAAGAAGATGAAAGGATGGTGGTGGTGCTGTATTGTTTTGGTTGTTGTGTTATTTTCTTCAATCTATATATGTATATATGAAAGTAAAGTTGGCAAAAGCAATGTGCAGAAAAGAAACGCAGGAAGAAACGCAGAAAATCTGGCTGCAGCTTACCGGTGAATAAGAAGATGCGTGGGGTGAGGTGTGAACATATGAAAAATGATGCAGGCGTGTTCTACATACTTTAAGCGGGTCTTTTCTGGACCAGCAAATAACTAAAATACCCCCTTTATTTTATTTCTGACCTATAATATCGAGGTTAAACATGACTTTTCTTAAGATTCTTGGACCCTAAAAATTCCAACTTTGGTCCGTCTAATTTGCAAAAATATCAGGGACGTGGTACAAGTGTCAGATTTGGAATCCGAGGCTCGGTTAACCGCGAAATAATTCCCAAAGTTAATTTCCTACTGTAAAAACCTTATTACAGTCCGGTAAAAATATAAAATTTTACCTAGGCTGTAACAAGTTCTTTCAGTAATACTTTAATGCCTAAATTTCTATAACATCTTCTTTAATACATGATAGAGTTTTATCCTCTAATCCTTCTCTTCTGATTTTTACATATTATAAATAAATTATACTTATTTTTATTAATTAAATTATTACAATATTATGTTATAATGAGATTACATCGTATTAGCTCTTCTCCTATACATTCCTTTTTGATACTATTTTTTATTTTTAAATATTATTATATGTGGAATATATTTTTAATTTAACATTTTGTGAGAATTTTGTTCTTTATATTATGTTAAAAAAAATTTATAATTATTTTTTATGATTTTTTTATTTGTATTAAAAACTTCAATTTGTAACTTTATCTTCTTTTTGTAAAAAAGTTAATAGAAGTTATTTTTTTAATTTAATTAGAAATAATTTTTAGAATGTTTTGATCCTCTAATTCTTCTCTTCCGATTTTTATATAGTACACATAAATTATACGTTGTGAGAATTTTTTTATTATGTTGACAAATTTTGTGATCTATAATCTTTTCCTTTTTTCTATTTGTATTAAAACCTTCAATTTGTATCTTTATTTTATTCGGAAAAAAAACTTAAAAGCAGTTTATATTTTTAGTTTTAATGAAAAATAATTTTGCATGGTTTTCAAGGTGTATTATGATGAATTTCTATAAAAAAAAATTATTATAGGAGCCTACATATCACTCATTAGTGCCTGACACATCATTCATTATTTGTTATATTTGAGACTACATATCGTTCATTGGTGTATGACACGTCATTCATTATTTGTTATCTTAATATTAAGTAAGGGTATTTTCGTCTTTGAATTTTAGTGCCCTTTAATTAGATGAGTTCGTGGTTTTATATATAGTATAGATGGATTTGGGAATTACAAACCAACCCAAATATATACATATCTATACAAATATACATATATACATATACATACATATACATATCCATACACACACACACACACACACATATATATATACATATATATATGCATTTATACTATAGTAATTATTTTTCTTTACCGGGTGTTGCAGCAAATTGTTTCTGTTGTTTTTCCGCGGGGTTGATTTTTGATTCCCTAGTTGGATTTCTTTCTTACTTTTTTATTTGTTTGTTGCCCGATTTCTTTTTAGCGTTTCTAATTCAGTGATATTTTTGTCATATTGCTCAATTGTTACAAAAATCGTCACATACATATCATTCATCTTTGTGTGTGCTTATCGTTTCTTTGCTGGTGCTGAAATTTGCCGCTAGAATTTTTCTTCATACTAGTCAAGGAAGGTAAGACTCGAACTCGAGACCTGACACAAGAGTGCCATTGAGCTACAAGCCCATTGGTAATTTGCCTCTAGAATTGTGCAATATCGTTCTTTCGATAGGTTGTTCTTTGCTTCTTTTCTTGAATTTGTTGCAGGTACTTGTTTATTTGATTGATTTCAGTTTAATCTCAACGAATAAAAAAAGTAAGAATTATGAGAGGCAAAAGGCAGAGTGTTTGCATCCTATAGCCAATAGAGTGCAAACACGAGAGGAAAACATTTTTGAGTGAAACATGTCAAGGACTGGTGAGGAAAATTCTTTTTCTACTAACGAGTTTTGCAAGTTAACATCATGGAATATTCGAGACACGGTAGAGGAAGTTACAATGATGAATAGTAGAGAGGCTTCAACTGATAGTGCGGTGAAGAGGCGAAAAGCCAGGAAATCAACCCCTATGTACTATGGCTATGATGAGGACGAGTTTGATAAGTATGGAGGTGAAGTATGGCATCGTGATAGATTTGGAGAAAGAGGAGGACGCAATGAAAGAGGAAGATACTATTCGGACTAAGAAGATTATGCAAGAGAGGAATATCGAGCTGGTAGGGCTGATCGTGATGATGAAAGCTTCGAAAGCAACAAGCATGACGATATAGGGTTCAAGTTTAGTGAACTCAATAAACTCAGACCTGGGAAGATGCACGAAGCTCAAAAGATTATTTTCTATACTGGATGTTATGTCAAGGAGAAGATTGTCGCTTAAAAGTTGATGTGGGAAGGTGTACCAACATGAAGAGTACATATATGGTGGAAAAGCTAGGATTCGAATGTTTGAAGCTGTTAGTGTAATACGCCCAAAAGCCAATCAATGGATGTATATTTTGAGTCATGTATACACATTAAGGTTATTCCAATAAGTATCGTTTATGAGATAAATGCTTGCACATACTTATAACCCTAGAATATTTCATATTCTTAAATTGTCCCTAGTCGATTATTATTATGGATGGGTTGTAATAATAAATTAAGACTAGCGTATGTTGAGAATTGCATATGTGATATGAATTCTACATACGGGTACAAGTTTGAGAACTTGCGGACTGGACCGACCCACATAAGAACGCTACATAGAACGTTATATGTTTTGTCGATAGCGGTTCTTATAATGTATTGTCCTTAGACCTGTGATCATCAAGGTTCCCAACATGTGAGTCATATGCTTTGATATTATTAATGGTCATCCGTAACTGGATAGACGTAAGGGTAATCATTGGGTGTATGATGAGTGTGTAGTGGGTTTTGTATGATCCAGATGGGATTCGCCCAACCCATATAACGGGTATATTATCGGAGTGCTTCTTGATAGAGTTGAACCGTAAATGCATGGCCATGCTCGGATAATGATATATGATATCATTGGTATCCGTTTTACCGGTTAACTCGAGAATCAAGAAACCGAGATTAAACATATACGAGATTGACATATTCCATGTCTCGTGTTTAATCTTGATAATGGGACGAAGGGACGATGACATGTTACGAGGCACGTGGAATCAATATTGATCTTGTCGTTCGGGTGGCAATGATGTGTTGCTAGACGCCACTCTTTGCTTATAATTGTAAAATGAGATTTTACGATTATTGCCGAACGTACAAGTGCCTACAGGGTCACACACATACAGCCGTTGATTCGAGCAGGTGGCTGAATCGTGGTTGGACCATGGTTGAACCAAGGTGTGGTTGGACTGCGGTTGGACCAGGGTCGTTTTTGGACTGGTTTGGTTCACTAAATGTCAGATTTTTGAACCAAAACATGCTGAGTTGTGTTGATAATGCTTAGTGGGAAACATGATTATGTGGAGACATAATCATGTTGCTTAGTGGACCACCATGTTGGCCATTAACTCCACTAATGCATTATGCCTTTGAGAGTTGAGTGATCAGATCACTATTGCTCATCTTCTTCCTCACACACACTTGTTCTTGAGAGAATTTTCAGAGCTTGAGAAGAGTTTTTGAGTGGTCTGAAAATTGAGATAAAAACACCACACACAAAAGCTCCCGGAAACCTGTAGCTAGCACACCAGTTCGGGAGAACTCGGGTTGAAATCGTGAGACGTTCTTCAACCGGTTACAGCGGTTCGTGTGGATACCGTAGAGGGGCGAGGCTTTTGTCTGGCTCTAGCTGATTCGGTTCTGCAGTTGGGTGAAAGACCTCAACCGTTACAGGTATGAAAAATTGTTATTCGGTTTAGCTCCCTTCACATGGATCCTCCATGTGTATCCGGTATTTCCGCTGCGCATACATGTTGTATTTTGTGCCTTTGATTGTCAATTGCATGAACCGGATACCTACAGGAAGCATCCTACACCTTATCGGCTACTAAAGAAGAATGACATGGGAGAGATCGAGGTAACCAAACAAGTCCTTGTTTCTTTTTCCAATGGCAAGTATTCTGTGAAATGACCGCATCCCAAGAATAAATAAATAAAACATAAGTAATAATGAAATGACCAAAATACCCTTGAGTCCAAGGATGCCAAAACTCTGTGTAAAACACCACCTCAAAATCTCAAAATATCCAAAAATAAGCACCGGGATGTTAAAAGTTTCAAAGTGTAAATTAGGCTGAACCAGGCAAGATAATCAGCGGCAAACCAACCGAAATAACAATGATCAAATCAAAGTAAAATAAACATCCCGGAAATAAATGTGCAACAAAAACAATAATAATACCAAAAGACAAGTGCAAACATATGTAGTGCTAAACTATGGATCCGTCCATGAAGCGAAGCACGGCTACCTGCTAAGATGGAAAGGACTACAGCTCGATGTGGAAAGAAACTGTTAACAAGCTACTAAGGATCTGTAAAATTACGGTGGCGATTTATATGAGTCCCCTACTCATTGAACAATACAAGACATATATACAGGTAGGCGAAGATAGGCTCGTATGGAGAGTAAGTCCACGAGCACAAGTAAACACACACACAATCAACACATGTCAAATACCTCACATACATATGTTTTATAAATTATCTGTTTATAATCTTTCTTATTATTATTAAGGGCCCTCACCTGTGTGCGTCGGGCACGGTAGCTATTGATCAGTCCAAGGCTCAACCAAAAATATCAACACTTCGGAAGGGGTAAGATCCAAACAAAACTAACCACTAAAATACCTCAAGTGGCCGACGGTTCTCTGAGGGGTGCACTCAGCGCATACCAAGACCAGGTATAAAAATGACCAAAGTGTACACCCACATTCCCAAGGCGGCGCCTCTTTGTGGGATGCTCTCAGTATCTAATCTTACCAAGGGCCGCTTCCACATAATCCTTAAAGCACAATCTCTAAAACTCTCTTTTTTCTTATTCATCACAACTCCTGAGGGGTACCCACTCTCCCACTCGGTCATACCAGTTAACAACCCCACAGTAGAATATTTATTATCCAGGTACATTATTTATCAGTTTAGCAACTATATAGGTTATCTTCAAAGTGGTATATAGGTTGTATACTATTATAGAGATTTTCTAAACAGAGCTTATGGCTCACAAGTAAAGATGATATTGCAAGTCAACAAATATCACAAAGCATGACAACATTAGCTCATAAATATTCAACATGGCAACATCAACTCATAATTATTCAACATGGTATCATCAGGTCATAGATATTCAACATGGCATCATGAGCTCATAAGCAAACAAATACACAACACAATCAATAGCATGCAACATACTCTGCGAGCAGTACTACCGAACCATACCAAAAAATATTCGCATACAAGTACATAAATCTTATAGAGTCACCTCAATTATAATGACACTCCATCTGACCAGCACTAGAACCAGTTGCTCCTAAGTTGTTTCTCGTGTCTATACATATGTCACAAACATCTAACAAAAATGTACAAAACAGACCATGCATGCTTATGTAATGCAACCATTTGTTAACCCCGACCCAAACTAACAAAATACTTGGAGAGTTCAGGGTCAAGGCCCAAGGGTTCACTCTCACTCACAAACCTCATTTCCAAAAGTCACAGGCCTAAAGCCCAACTGAGTCTAAGTCCTTTATCCAGGCCTAAGGCCCAATCCATCAAGCCCACTATACAACCCAATTACAAGCCTGGGCCTAAAGCCCATCTACTCAAACTCCACCACTAACCCAAACATACTTGGGCTAGAGGCCCATTATTAAATAAAATCGAAAACCATCTTCAGAGTTATAATATTCATTACTGGGCCTGGGCCTAGTTTTCTTAACCCCGCTCTAAGGTTATACCCGAGCCCAAGATTACCCGACCTAAAGATACTACGCACGTCCGACATCTTCCGGCCA
Source organism: Turnera subulata (assembly GCA_028386065.3). NCBI lineage: Eukaryota > Viridiplantae > Streptophyta > Magnoliopsida > Malpighiales > Passifloraceae > Turnera > Turnera subulata. The sequence continues at coordinate 56,441 of JAKUCV010003945.1, read as the reverse complement.
CGTGCCACTCACTCCCCACTAACGGTTTTCCGCTAATAACCGATACTTTCCATTTAATTAACTATTACATGCCATGTACGGAAATTATGACACACAACAACAATGGAAATTATGATACACAACAACAATGGAAGGAATACCGCTAAATGCAGGAGAAAAAACTGTCCTGCCGGAACAGCAACCCGAGACGCCGGATGCCGGCCAAACCTCGCCGAAAAAGTTCACCAAAAATCAAAGAACACACTCCAACCAATCTGCCGATCCCAAATTATCAACCAAACCCACATCAACAACTCATCCTAGTTTAGAGAATACCAAAACAAAAAGAGAACAAGGAAGGGTGCTGAAATTTCTTACTGGAACAAAAACCGTCAAAGCTGGATGTTCTGTCAAAGCTGGATGTTACACTCATGCACTAACAACACCATTGCTTGATGCTAAACCTCTCTCCAAAAACCACACCACCACACACCGGCTCGAATCTGCATGTGAATCAACCCCACTCGACAAACACAACATAGAGGAAAATGACCCCCACCTGCTGTGAACAAAACCGAACCCAAACCTCAATTGTCCAGCAACACTAGAAGCGTCTCACTGCCGGAAATAAATTCACCAACAAAATTTGCACAACTGCCACCCGAGCACAACCGACAGCCTCCACAGTCCCGCTATAACACAAAAGCAACAACCGATTAAACCAGGTCTTGGCGCAAGTGGTTGCAGCAGATTCTTCTCCATACACTTTTTGATCATTTTGCTCAAAGACATAGGTAGAGGAGTAAATTTTCTCGATGTTGACTCGATGCGCAGGGTGCTTGTGTAGCTATATAATTCACCTCGGCAGACTTCTTTCCTTGTGTTGTCCCAAAATTAAGCCTAAGCACTGGGGCATCAGCTGCCACCTTGATCTTTTCCGAAGCGATCCTGTCTTCTAGCTGGGGCCCTGCCCCAATAAGAGCCGTGAAATCGGCTGAAGATTTGTTATCACCATTTGCACTTGTTCCTCTTGTGGGGGTCGATTCACCATCTGGGATGCCTTATTGTGCCACCTTGTATTGAACGCCGAAAATGTCTCATGCGCCTCTTGCTTTGTCGTCACGAGATCCCTCTTGATCACATCAACTTGAGTGTTATAGTTATACTACTTCAGGAATTCGGCACAAATATCCTCCCACTTGCTCATCCTTGACTTTTCTAGATTCATGAACCATTTTAAACACACAAGACATATATACAGGAAGGCGAAGATAGGCTCGTAGGGAGAGTAAGTCCACAAGCACAAGTAAACACACACACAATCAACACATGTCAAATACCACACATACATATGTTTTATAAATTATCTGTTTATAATCTTTCTTATTATTATTAAGGGCCCCACCTGTGTGCGTCGGGCACGGTAGCTGTTGATTAGTCTAAGGCTCAACCAAAAATATCAACACATCGGAAGGGGTAAGATCCAAACAAAACTGACCACTAAAATACCTCAAGTGGCCGACGGTTCTCTGAGGGGTGCACTCAGCGCATACCAAGACCAGGTATAAAAATGACCAAAGCGTACACCCACATTCCCAAGGCGGCGCCTCTTTGTGGGATGCTCTCAGTATCTAATCTTACCAAGGGCTGCTTCCACCTAATCCCTAAGGCACAATCTCTAAAACTCTCTTTTTTCTTATTCATCACAACTCCCGAGGGGTACCCACTCTCCCACTCGGTCATACCAGTCAACAACCCCACAGTAGAATATTTATTATCCAGGTACATTATTTATCAGTTTAGCAACTGTATAGGTTATCTTCAAAGTGGTATATAGGTTGTATACTATTATAGAGATTTTCTAAACAAAGCTTATGGCTCACAAGTAAAGATGATATTGCAAGTCAACAAATATCACAAAGTATGACAACATTAGCTCATAAGTATTCAACATGGCAACATCAACTCATAATTATTCAACATGGTATCATCAGGTCATAGATATTCAACATGGCATCATGAGCTCATAAGCAAACAAATACACAACACAATCAATAGCATGCAGCATACACTGCGAGCAGTACTACCGAACCATACCAAAAAATATTCACATACAAGTACATAAATCTTATAGAGTCACCTCAATTATGATGACACTCCATCTGACCAGCACTAGAACCAGCTGCTCCTAATTTATTTCTCGTGTCTATACATATAGACACAAACATCTAACAAAAATGTACAAAACAGACCACGCATGCTTATGTAATGCAACCATTTGTTAACCCCGACCCAAACTAACAAAATACTTGGAGAGTTCTGGGTCAAGGCCCAAGGGTTCACTCTCACTCACAAACCTCATTTCCAAAAGTCACAGGCCTAAAGCCCAACTGAGTCTAAGTCCTTTATCCAGGCCTAGGGCCCAATCCGTCAAGCCCACTATACAACCCAATTACAAGCCTAGGCCTAAAGCCCATCTACCCAAACTCCACCATTAACCCAGACATACTTGGGCTAGAAGCCCATTATTAAATAAAATCAAAACCCATCTTCAGAGTTATAATATTCATTACTGGGCCTAGTTTTCTTAACCCCACTCTAAGGTTATACCTGAGCCCAAGATTACCCGACCTAAAGATACTACGCACGTCCGACATCTTCCGGCCACGTGCCACTCACTCCCCACTAACGGTTTTCCGCTAATAACCGACACTTTCCATTTAATTAACTATTACATGACCTGTACGGAAATTATGACACACAACAACAATGGAAGGAGTACTGCTAAATGCAGGAGAAAAAACTGTCCTGCCGGAACAGCAACCCGAGACGCCGGATGTCGGCCAAACCTCACCGAAAAAGTTCACCAAAAATCAAAGAACACACTCCAACCAATCTGCCGATCCCAAATTATCAACCAAACCCACGTCAACAACTCATCCTAGTGTAGAGAATACCAAAACAAAAAGGAGAACAAGGAAGGGTGCTGAAATTTCTTACTGGAATAAAAACCGTCAAAGCTGGATGTTAGACTCATGCACTAACAACACCAATGCCTGATGCTAAACCTCTCTCCAAAAACCACACCACCACACACCGGCTCGAATCTGCATGTGAATAAACCCCACTCGACAAACACAACATAGAGGAAAATGGCCCCCACTTGCTGTGAACAAAACCGAACCCAAACCTCAATTGTCCAGCAACACTAGAAGCGTCTCACTATCGGAAATAAATTCACCAACAAAATTTGCACAACTGCCACCCGAGCACAACTGACAGCCTCCACAGTCCCGCTATAACACAAAAGCAACACCCGATTAAACCAGAACCTTGGGGAAACTAGAGAAGGCAAAGAGGAGAAGAGAAGAACGAAGGTGGAGGCTTACTAGTGAACGGCGGCGATGACACACCACATCCTCGGATCTCGCGGCGGAGTCATGCGCAAGTATCGGTGACATGCCCGACCATTTGATGAAATTCAGAAATGCAAGTTTGGGTCCCCGTTGATAGGCAAGTCAGGTCTTGGCGCAAGTGGTTGCAGCAGATTCTTCTCCATACACTTTTTGATCATTTTGCTCAAAGACATAGGTAGAGGAGTAAATTTTCTCGGTGTTGACTCGATGCGCAGGGGTGCTTGTGTAGCTATATAATTCACCTCGGCAGACTTCTTTCCTTGTGTTGTCCCAAAATTAAGCCTAAGCACTGGGGCATCAGCTGCCACCTTGATCTTTTCCGAAGCGATCCTGTCTTCTAGCTGGGGCCCTGCCCCAATAAGAGCCGTGAAATCGGCTGAAGATTTGTTGTCACCGTTTGCACTTATTCCTCTTGTGGGGGTCGATTCACCATCTAGGATGCCTTATTGCGCCACCTTGTATTGAACGCCGAAAATGTCTCATGCGCCTCTTGCTTTGTCGTCTCGAGATCCCTCTTGATCACATCAACTTGAGTGTTATAGTTATACTACTTCAGGAATTCGGCACAAATATCCTCCCACTTGCTCATCCTTGACTTGTCTAGATTCATGAACCATTTTAATGCCGCACCGAACAAGATCCTTTGAAACAACTGGGCCATCAGCTCGTTACACACCCCTATTGGTTGTAACATCCTCACATAAATTTTCAAATGGGTCCTTGAGCATAAGATTTCGCTGAACTTCTCTATGTCCGGCATCTTGAACTTCTCAGGTAAGCGCACACCGGGGAATAACGACAAACGGCTCAGATTCTAGTCATTTTCTTTTAATTTAATGTTCTTCACCATTTCTTCCATTTTGGATTTGTCATCCTTAACTTCCTGCGCTACCGAATCATTGTCCACTTCCACCAGGTTGTTCTTCTCAGCCCCAGCCTTGAAGGCTTCTGCTTCCTCGCATCCAATGGCAGGCATCTTCTTCTTCCTTATCATTTCTAATAATTCCATTGTTGCCGGATCCTTAAGTATGGTGCGAACTTCTTGAATCTCAGCCAATTCCTCAACACTCATCTCAGCCATGTTGCCCTAGTATACCAACAGAGCGCGTGTAAGGGTCCCGAGTACCTGTGGGTTCTTTTCCCTCTATACTCACTGGGCATTTTGTGTCTTTTTTTTGTTTTTCGTTTGTTTTTTTTCTTTCAAATTAAAAGGCACATTGTTTGCACACATACTAGAAATCATAACAAATACTCGTATGCATGTACCATGTATTGATTAATTATGCATCAGATGCTCATGGTAGAAGTTGGTTGGGGGCTAAAAAACCGTTGCTAAGGGATAGTTTGGCCTACTCACATGTGATGTAGTGCACGGCGTGAGGTCGCAGGCCTATTGTGAATACCCGACCTAAAATCACTTGGGCCTATTCACCTATGTCCTTACACATTCTTCTTCGGGTCAATCCCATGTAAATGGAGTCGCCACCCAAATTTTATTAAGGGCAAAATTTGGAAAAAACCTTCAGATTACTACTTTAGGCTACACGGTCATGGCGAACCAAAGACATGGGATCGAGAGTTCATCACAGATGGGAAGGTGTTAGGCACCTATCCGTGTTGGGTCGAGACTTTGTGCAATTGATGAATACAGATGTGCCTTGTGTAGGTGTGCAAGTGTGGAAAATGAAAGATTGGGGGAGGAGAAGAAGATTTGGCTTGCATCCCGTTGTAAAACCGAGACTACTTACGTACCCGAGTGATCAGAGTCAAAGCCGCGTAGTTCTAAACATGGCACTAATCAGCCACTTACATCATCAAAAGCATCATCATGTGATCAGCAAGAATCAATCAAAAAGAGAGTTAAGTGTTATCTCTTGTAGTCCTCCTTTAGCTCCTTGCAATGGGTTAAGTTCTACACCCACCTTTTCGCCACTTCTAAGCTCAATGGTTGGTCCTCCTCTTGATTCCTCCTTGCAAGACTACTGCTGATGCCTCCCATGAAATTTCTCCAGAGTTTCTGCCTAAGAATATATCTCTAGACTTGGAGAGGTAGAGTTTCTCCAAGCACTCAAGGCTTATGGGTGTGTATGTGAGAAAAATTGTGTCCCTTGAAATGTGAATGGGGGGTCCTATTTATAGTGTTCTGGGTGAGTGCAGGGGCGTCGACCTCTTAATGATGAAGATCTTGGCCGAAAATCTGGGCCAAAACCGTGTAGAATCGAATTAGGAATGAAAATCGGCAAAAAATCAGTTTCTGGTCCTGGCGGTCATCCCTGCATGTCCCCTAGGACCTGGCGGTCATCCCTGCATGTCCACCAGGACCTGGCGGTCATCCCGAGATGGCCGCCCAGCTCCTCCAGTTTCACGCATTCTTTCCTTTTTTCAGCCCCCAATCCCCCTAATTTTGCTTTGATTTGATCTAACCGTGTAATTAACCCCTAATCAACCAAGAAAATCCTCTTTTCTTGATTAGTACTTTTCCTAATCATCCCATAACTGATTGGCACACATTAAATCCCCATTTTATGCAAAAAATCATACCAAAAACACTTTTACCATTTAAAGGATGATTTGATTCTGATTTTTCCACGAAAATCAGAGTCAAGATTAGTCTGCAAGTAAAATATTTATGGGCTAATCAACTCTGGAGAATCCATTACTTCATTAACTTGGGCCTCTAAATTCATTCCTAGCCTAAAAATAAATCATCTCAATATAATTGGGTCGAAAATAAATAAGAAAGCCCAAGCAATAAAATAAAACATATTTTAGTGCATTAGACCTTAATGTATATTTTTATCCGAAGATTCAATCATCTAATTAATCCTAGAATTAAAACACATAAAGGTTCAAATTACCAAAATATATAAATTCTACTAAAATAAATTCCGAACACGTCTTAATCCCTAGACCAAATCATCTCATCAATCTCATTGTTCAGGCATGTTAAAAATCTAATTTAGTAGAATATGTATGGGTCAAATTTGGGTGTTCACACCTATTAACCCATATCATTGCTAAACGGTGAGAAATAGGTTCACTCTAGCTGATAACCCCATATGACGGTATGTACCGGACTAGGATCCCCGTACGCTCTTAAGGTAGAAGCTTCACACATAATTCATGAATGCAAGGCACACATATGACAAACAAAGAGGCATACAGTTGTGAACATCCAAATTTGACCAACAAATATTTCGTCATTTTAAATTTTGGACATGTTTGCACCCAATGATTAATGAGATGATTTGATCTTAGGTTAAAGTATGTCTGGAATCTAATTCGATGAGGCAATGATATCTTAGGAGAAAAGAGGACAGTCCTAACTTTTCGTGCAAAGGATCTGAATAAAATCGGAACTAAAGGAAAACCCGGACAAAATAGGAAGAACGGGAATAGTAACCCAGGCCCGGCTATCATGTTGAGATGACCGCCAGGCCCGGCAGACATGCGTAGAAGACCGCCAAGCTATGGCGGTCATGTCACGATGACCGCCAGGCCTTGGCAGTCAAGAAGTCCTGTTTTGGAAACTTTTTCTGCAGTGAGTATAGCCCACTTAATTAACCATTCTGGGAGATCCAGAGACCCAATTAACATGAAACTAGTTGGAGATGAAACTAGACTTTTGGGGACTTTCTGTGAATATAAAGCTCATAATTTTTGGCCCGGTGGATTAAGAGCAGTAATTATTTAAAGTTGGCCCAACCGCGCAGGAATTTAGCACCGATCTAGGCCCACTATTTTTGAGATAACTTGAGCTACAAAATTCCAAATCCGGAGAACTTTGTATGGGAGATGGCTAAGAGAATTTTCTAGAACTTTGTATAAGGGCCCAAGGTCTAATTTCGTTTTCTACAAGTCGGAATTTGGTGTGCAATTTACAGGTTAGAAAATAGAAAAAATCCGACTTGGAGGTTAAGTCAAAAATTTTATTTCCAATTCAATCTAAGGAGCCATCAACCATTGGATCTAGGGATTCAATCCCTACCCTAGGATTAGAGTGGACGTTCAGACATCTTGACCACTATAAATAGGACCCCTCATTCACCCTCAAAGGCACACAATTTCCCTCTTCCCCCTCTACACACATATAAGCTTAGGTGCTTGGTAGAATTCTCTCTTCCCAAGCTTAGAAATCCTAGTAAGGGCTGAAATTTTGGAAGAGAATCGTGGAGAAGAGTAGCAAGAAGGAAGTAGTGAGTGGAGGGCAAGAAAGGAAGAGGAAGGAGTCGGATCAAGGCAAATCGGTGGAGGAAAGCACCCAAACCCGAGAGGAAGGTTCTAGTGCAGGCAGTCCTGGTAGAATCACAATATCTCAGCTGTAGGTGTCGGATTGCTACGTTCTTGGAGTCCATGGAAAATGGAGAAGAAGATCTACAACTTTTGTGTTGATGCTATACGTTGTTTATGCCTCCTTCCATGTCGAATTCTCTAATGAATTCAAGCCAAAATCCTATTGAAGAGTGGTAAGCGCATAGGATCTAGAGGAGGGCTTCAAGAGGTAATCCGTTCTGATTTTATTGTTGTTTGATTGCTGTGAACGTGTTGTTGTGATGCTGATTATGATGATGTGATTGTATATGACGCATGTAAGAAAGACGTGAGCTTTGATCCCATTATCAGGGGGTACGTAGACAGTTTCTAGTGGTGGAATTGCAAGCTCAATCTTTACTTATTTTCTGTTTTGTTTTAGTTTTATTTTTGTTATTTGTTTATTTGTGCATGGCATATGTTGATTTTTGATTGCATATGATCTCGTCCCAACATGGATGGGTGCCTCACACCTTCCCATCCATGACAAACCCCCGGGTCCACATCTTTGGTTCGCTTACTGGTTGCCTTATGGAGTCATCGGTTGTGTAAGGAAGGTTTTTCCCGAATTTTACCCTCTAATGAAATTCGGGTGGCGACTCCAAAGATGTGGATGACGGTTAAGAAGAAGGTGGTGAGTAGGCTCAATGAATTTTGGGTCGATTACTCACAGTTGGCGACTCTGCTGGGGACACAGAGGGTTTAAGAGAATATGTGCAATCATCGATTAATATATGCTTTTTTTGTTATGTACGTGCCTTGCATACATGTATTATGTTGTGAAGCTTCTACCATAAAAGGGTGAGGGGATCCTGGTCTGGCACATACCGTCCTATGGGGTTATCTGCCAGAGTGACTCTATTGCTCGCCGTTTAGCAATGATAGGGGTTAACAGGACAGCGACCTCACGCGACGTCCTACGTCTCATGTGAGTAGGCCAAGCTATCCCTTAGCAACGGTCCTTTGGCCCTCATTCAGCTGCATACCCTGAGCATCTCATGCATAATGAATCAATACTTGGTACTTTTTTTTTGTGATTTTTGTTGTGAATTTTAGTGCTTTTTGTTTTGATAAACCCGAAAACCCAAAAATTAGAAGAGAGTTTTAGCAGGACCGCCGTGCTAATTCTGCACAGGTGCAATATTGTATGGTGTGAATTAACGAGTCTAGGAAAACACTCTAGGGATGTGAGTCTACACATGAGCTTTGATGATTATTCTTGATGTGGTTGCCCTAGCTGTCGGTCTACCTTGTATTAGGAATTCATATTTGCATACATTGAACATTGCTTCATATGATTTGCTATCAAGTAAAAAAATCGAGCCAAGGTGCGTCGTCTTCAAAATCTTTATCCGTTTTGAAACTTTATAAGAAAAGATTGTTTTCAAAAAAAAAATGTTTCATGAGTGTGTCCCATCATGTGTTCCACCAAGTATTTTTGAAAGAAAAGGAAGCCTAAGTCTAGGATTCCCGATGACCATGAGCTCTGTCATTAGAAAATTGAACCTTTAGGACACCATGGTGAGTAATGCCCTAGTTGGATGGAAACATTGGAAATCATGGGCGTATCCATGGTAATAACCCCGTGGGTGGAAAATTGGCAATGAGATAGTAAGGACATTGGAGGCCGTGGATGTATCCTAAGGTGAAAGGCGGGAAGTAGGCAGAGGGAAGGAGCTGAGATGACTTTGGCCGTTCTCTGAGGGAGAGAGATGTAAGCCCCAGTTTTTATTTGTGAACTGAAGCTGAATTGAGGGGCTAGGTTGATGAGTCGAGCCAAGGAGCCAACCGTTTAAAGGAGCACAGTGCCACCTGACCACTTTGGATGATAGACGACAATTACGACTATTGGAGGAGTAACACGGAATTTTTATCAACTTTCTGGAGGCAACTTTTGGGATTTGCACTCAAGAAAGTATTTTTTGGTTAAACCAGGAAAGCATGATAACCCGAAGTTTGGCATCAATGGAGGAAGTGCCTGACGGTAAGATTATGCCACCAATTGAAGAGAGTGCATCTTGGAAGACGAGACGGGACGAGATATCGCGAAGTAGTACTAGAAAGGATGGAGGTGCTGCGATGCCCTCATGAGAAAGTGAATGAGTGATCAAGTGAGCCTGAGAAGGCAAGTGCGACCACCAGTCTGCCGTAAAAGTCAAGAGAAACGAATGCATCAAAATTCAATTGAAGGGACTGACCTGCGTCAACAAAGATGCTTAGTCCAACCACCGATGGAAGAGCTTACACTGGATGATGAACGACTTGTTTAGAAGTATTGAGGGAATGGCGAGAATAGGGATGGGAGGTGATCTCAAATTTGAGTCTAAAGACAAATAGGCGATGATTTCAGCATTTGAATAAGTGTATTTTTGTTGTGATCAAGAGTAAATGAATCTTTGTTCCCTAATTTATGTGTGCATGCGTGTTGAATTTAATAAACTTCATGAAAGTCCATTAACCCAGCCCGGGAACCTTTCAAACGAACTACAAGGACCTGATTTTGTGGATGTAACCCAAACACCTACCTGCATTCCATCAACCTTGACCGATTTCCAAGCACTCACCCTCACCGACCTTTAAACACACACCCTACTTGACCTTCGAACACCCTTCTAATCTAACCTTCATGTTAACCCTACCACATCTATTTTGAACATTTGTCTAAGAAAATTGCTTCCCAAAGATGAATCTAGTTTCCAAAAGAGTTTTATCCAAATACACTTGTTCATAAAGGTCATTCCCCTCGAAGAAAAGAAAAAAAAAAGAGGAAAATCGAAAGGAAAAAAAAAAAGAGAAAAACGAGGAAGTGACCCTTAGTGCTTGAATGTTGATTCATCACCCATCCCCTGAAACTTTGAAGAAAGGAAGAAGTCATAGTCAACAAAACAAATGTTCTCCCGCTATCTTTTGCCTTCCATCAAACACCATTCTACCAAACACCCGCTACCTTTAGCCTTCCACAAAACACCCTCTTGACAAACACCACATTCATAGATACGTAGGTAACCAGAAACGGACCCGGTCTATTTGGGTTCTAGGTTGATTCAATGGACAAGAATGAAGTTTATAATTAATATGCTATAAGGGTATTCAAATGCTCATTTAGTCGAGGGATCGTCATTTTTCTCAGAAAGGATGTATTTGGATAAAAATGAGATCTTTGCTTGGCTCGGTTGGGTTGAGCTGATTCTCTTTCTCGGTGGACCAGAATGAAAATTGCTGCAATTTATCAGTGGAATGGATAGGACTTCTCGGTTTTGCGGTTATATGGGTTTGATTGGTAACTAACTCGTTTCTCTTGGTGGAGTGGTTTGACGGTCGGACGGGTTTCCTTAGCTTAAAGTGTTTTCATGAATTCGTTTGCTCCTCTCGCCAGTTCTTTAGTCCTCTCATGATACTCCAAATGCACCTTGTTTAAGCAGCCTCAAACTTGTCTCTCGTAAATGGATTCACCTACTATTCAGTTAGAATACCCTTCCAATGGTGGTCTCCCACATTTCAAGGGACTCTCTGATTCATCACCAATTCCCCTGAAGTCGATGGTCTACTTCTCCAATGGACATGAAAGTATATCCGGCCCGAGTGGTCTCCATCTTCTCCGAGCATAGTGATTCCAGTGTCTATGGCCGCTATCCCTACATGAAAAAGGAAAGAAAAAAAAGTGAAAAAAGAGAAAAGAAAAGAAAAGAAAAGAAGTGAGTCCGCTAGGTTGAAAACCCAAAAGGGCGGCCTAGGCAAAAGTTAGGGCCAAAATGAGAATGGGGATAGTAGTGAATGATGAAGACATACTAGCGCACTAGATCTTGTTGCTCCTTGAATGAAGACTGCTCATTTAAGATCGATCGCTCAATCGGCTATGCACAGCCATTTCGGGCCTGTCGTCTCCATCCATCTTTAAAGGGATTTCCACTCATCCATTTGCTTTGCCTGATCAGACGATTCTCCATTTATCCACAAACCTTTCAACAAGGAATGCTCACCTCTAGGGTCCTAGGTAAGATTAGAAGCAAATGAGTTCATAGTCATTAGGAATCCCTCTTTTAGAAGCTTTTGTGTTTTTGATGGGATAACTCACCTTCGTTTTTATATAGCTTGATTTTCCCTTTGGCTTAAGTGATCTTCAAAATGTGGACATCTGCATTAGAAGAGAGAGAAAGAAAGAGGGAAAAATATTTGCATCAATCATGTAGAAACTTGGGGCATCCCCATGCATTGAGAAGGCAACATTTAGACATGCATCACTTAGATATAGGACATGGATTCCTTGGACGAGGTAGATTCGGTTGAAGACATTCATCATCTTGTGTAGACTTTGATATCCTAGAGATGTTGGCAGGAGGGGCATGGCTTGCCCGAATTTTTTAGACAATGCTAGTTATAGACCAACGGGCATGCCATGCCCATATCTGAGTACCAGATTCTAGCCACAGACAAGGGGCATGTCATGCCTCGGTTTTTTACTTGTCAAGATTGGCACCACGCATTTGGGGCATGGCTGCCAAGAGTTTTGAGGAAATCCTACGTGGTGGGCATTCTTGAGGAGATGTAAGGCCCAGTTTTTAATAAAGTTGACGTGTATTGTCTTGGGCATTCAAGGAGAAGAAAGCCCCTCTGTTTTGGGAGCGTCGAGAAGTAAGTTTGGGCATTCTTAATGGAACAAGTTGTAAGGCCCAACCTTTTGTGAAATGATGCAAGGGACACGGCGGGTCCACTTCTGAAATAAGGGGCATGCTACCCCACATTGATGAACCGACTTTTCTAAAGGGTATGGCGGGTTTGACTTTTTGGGGCATGCTACCCCATTGTTTGAGTTGATTTTCCCGGGGCATGCTATCCCATTTTTTTTAATCGAGTTTTCGGGGAGCATGTCACCCCATTTGTGAGTCATTTTTTCGGGGCATGCTACCCCATTGTATGGGGTGTTTGAGTTTCCAGGGCGTGCAACCCCATGTGTTATTTTCCGCGGTATACTACCCCTTAGAAGTGATTTGTTTTCCAGGGAATGCTACCCTGCGTTTTGAGTCAAAATTTTCCGAGGCATGCTACCCCGATTGTTCGGTTTGTTTTTCTCTGGGGCATACTACCCCACTGTGTGATGTGTTTTGTTTTCCCGGGGCATGCTACCCCGTTATGTGATGTGTTTATTTCCCGGGGCATGCCATCCTATTGTATGTTTTGTTTTCCGGGGCACGTTACCCCAATATGTAGTGTATTTGTTTTTCGGGGCATGATACTGTGAACACCCAAATTTGACCCACGAATTTTCTACAAAGTTTGGGTTTTAAACATGTTTGAACCTAGGGTTAATGAGAAGACTTGATCCTAGGAGTAAGGCATGTTAAGAATTTATCTTAGTGGAAACAATGCATTTTAGTAATTTGAGCCTTTGTATATTGGACTACTAGGATTAATGAGATGATTTAATCTTAGGACAAAATATATAATAAGGTTTATTTGCACTAAAATGTGTTTGGGCCTCTTATCTATCTTTAATCCAATTTTAATGAGATGATTTATCTTTGGATTGAGGATGGATTTGGAAGCCCAAGTTAATGGATTCTCCAGAGTTTAGTTAGCCCATAAAAACATCACTTGCAGACTAATTTTGGTTCTAATTTTCGTGGAAAATCATAATCTAATCATCCTTAATGAGGTAAATATGTTTTTGGTATGACTTAGGGACAATGTGTAATCAATCAATTAGGAGATGATTGGGGAGTAACAATCAAGTAATGGAGAGATTCTGGGTAATTTAGGGGTTAATTATGCGGTAGGATCAGATCAGGGCTAAATTAGGGGGGATTGGGACCTAAAAATGGAAAGAACACACAAAATCGGAAAGAGGCAGCCGACATCTCGGGATGACCGCCATGCTCGGGCGGTTTTGTGCCCATAACCGCCAGGCATGGCGGCCATCCAGGCGATGACCGCCGGGCAGGGCGGTCGTGAGTGTCCTGGAATGATTTTTTTTCCCAATTTTGTTTTGTTTTTGATCCCACGCGGTTTTGGTCCAGATTTTCTTGCATAATCTTGATAATTAAGTAGGTCCATGCCCCTAGGCTTCCGAGAACAATATAAATAGGACCCCCCATTCACATTTCAAAGCATCAATCACTCAATACACACACACCCCCATAAGGTTTGTTTGCTTGAAGAAACTCTACTTCTCCAAGCCTAGAAACATTCTTATAGGCAAAGACACTGGACAAATTTCGTGGAGAAGAGTAGAAAAAAGTAAGTAGCAGCAGGAGATCAAAAGGAAAAGAAGAAGGAGGCGAGTTGAAGCAAATGGTTGGAGAAGAAGTGCTAGACCTGAGAGGAAGGATCCAGTGGAGGCAGTCACAGTCTTTCGACCATATCGGAAGCTTTAGACATCATCTTTCCGCGATTTTAGTGTACCTGGAAAGCTAAGAAATAGGCCTACAGCTTTCCTGTTAAGGCCAGACACCAGTTCGGCCTCCTTCTGCCTCGAATTCCCTGTTGAAATCCAATCAAAATTCTGTTGCGGAGTGGTAAGCGCATAGGAGCGAGAGGAGGGCTACAAGAGGTAACTCGTTCTAGTTTCCTTGATTATCTACTGCTGTAATATGATGATGTGAAAGTTGTGACTCCATGTCAAGAACTACGTGGCCTTTGAACCCGGTCGCCGGGGCACGTAGGTGGTCTCTAGTGGTGGAGACTCAGGCCCAAATATTTTATTTTTTCTTTTTTTTTTCGTACCTTCTTCTCCTACCCCTCCAATTTAATTTTGTTATTTTTATGTGATTCGTTTCCACACCTGCACACATCCACAAGGCTAACTTACATTCTCCAATTGGACAATATTTCGACCTAACACGGATGGGTGCCTAACACCTTCCCATCAGTGACGAACCCCGGTTCCCATGTCTTTGGTTTGCCATGACCATGTATCCTAAAGGAGTCATATGAAAGTTTTTTCCCAAATTTTGCCCTTAAATAAAATTTAGGTGGCGACTTCATTGACTTGGAATTGACCCGAGGAAGAAAGTGAGAAGGAATAGGTGAATAAGCCCAAGTGATTTTGGGTCGGGTATTCACAGTTGGCGACTCCGCTGGGGAAGTAGTGGGTTCAAGAAACCTTGTGCAGAGGAAGAAAGTGAGAAGGAATAGGTGAATAGGCCCTTATGATTTTGGGTCGGGTATTCACAGTTGGCAACTCCGCTGGGGAAGTAGTGGGTTCAAGAAACCTTGTGCAATCGGTGAGTTTTGTTTACCTTTCTATGTGTCATCATAAGTGCCTTGCATACATGATTGATGTGAAGCCTCTACCGTAAAAGGGCGAGGGAATCCAAATCCGCTACATTCTTTCCTTAAGCGATAGTGGTTTGAGTGAACCCGTTTCTCGATGCTTAGCAATGATGGAGATTAATTGGCCTTGGACCTCACGCGATATCCTTTATCACATGTGAGTAGGTCAGCCTATTCCCTAGCGGCAATCTCTACCCCCCAACCAGCTGCAGACCCTGAGCAACTCATGCATATTGAATCAATAAGTGGTATGTGCATTTTTTGTGTGATTTTGATTGTAGATTTTTGTATGTGTAAATAGAGTATTTCTATTTTGATAAATCAGAAAAACCAATAAAAAAAAACACAGGAAAGTGTATAGTAAAAGTTTTTTCGCTGGGCCCGCCCCGAACCAGCAAAGGGCACTACCCCTTGACTTTGCCCGCTAACCGGCTAGTGGGATCGCCGTGCTAACTCTGCATAGGACGCTACATCGCGTGGTGTGAACTGATGAGTCTAGGAAAGGAACCTTAGGGAAGTAAGTACACATGCTTAAGCTGATATTAGATTTTTGATGTTGCTTCCCAGTTGACACATATGTTCAGTCGGTCTACCTTGTCTTAGGGAATTCACAGTTGCATACATTGAGCATTGCATTACATGTCGTTTAAAGCACGAAAACGAATTCGAGCAAAGATGTCTCAACTTTTGATGTCCAGTCCTTTTGAACTTGAGTCTTCATGAGATATATTTTTTGGAAGAATAATGAAACATGTTTTGTAAGTATGTCCCATCATGATTTTCCCATTGTTTTCGAATATCTTGAATGAAAACAAAGCTTGAGTCTAGGATCCCTGATGACCATGAACTCTATCATTAGAATTGAACCCTTAGGACACCAGGGGTGAGTATTGACTTAGTTGGAAGGGGATAGCGAGGATATTAGGGGTAGTGGATACATTACAAGGAAATGATCCCAGTAGATAAGGAAATGGTGGAGACATTGGAAGTTAAGGGTGTACCCTAAAGAAAATGATCCCGCATATGGTAGATAGACGGGGGAACAGTGAAGAGAATGGAAGGCATTGAGGTACCCTGAGGCGAAAGGTGTGAAGAAGGCAGAGACTGTGACGAAGCATCAACTTAAGACACCGAGGTGACCTTGGGCCTTCTTGTGAGAGGAGATGCCCCTATATTTATGGCTGAAGAAGTGAGATGGGATGACCTAGTTGGGCCATCTCGTGAGAGGAGATGTAAGCCTCAATAATTATATTAAGAGAGGTGAGATGAGGTAATCTGGTTGGGCCTTCTCCAAAAATACAGATATAAGCCCCAATCTTTACTTATGAATCGAGCCAATGATCGAAGACAAGAAGTTGAGATAAAGATTCAAACTGAAGAGACCAAGAAGAAGAGAACATGAAATGACATGGGGTACAATGAGGAGAGAATGAATGGGGAGAGCTGATGTTTGGGCCTTCTTGTGAAGAAAAGATGAAAGCCTCAATGTTTACACTTTAGGAGGTGAGGTGAGGTGACCCGATTGGACCCTATTCAAGGACAAAAATGCAAACCCCGTTTTCTATTAGTAATCCGAATTGACGAGCCAAGATGAGAGGCTGAGAGAAGAATCATATGATGAGGGGTTGACCTAACAAGTCGAGCCGATGAGCAAAGTTGGGGCATCAAGTGGGGACATTGCCATTGAGCCTTCTCGAGTGAACAAGATGCGAGCTCCAACAATTGGAAAACAACGGGGATGACGGTGAGAAGGATGACAGAGACACAGTGAGAAGACGACAGGGAGGGTTAAGGGATAGTGGTGGAAGATGACAACGGAGATGATGCATTCTAAGGGTGAACAAGAAGGGAAAGCGAGAGTCAACCAGAGATCGTAGATCAAACTACTAGGCATAGATAGAATGATGACCAAGAATTGGGGAGGCGGCATAGCTGCTCTTTAGAGTTTAGAGGTTGAGTCAAGTCAAAAAGGGGAAGGGTTAAATTCTATGTCTGACAATCAGCAGGGTCATCATTTGTACTTTAGTTTTTTCACATAAGGAATAAAACTCTAATTTCCTTATCTTTTGTGTATATGAGGCAAGTTGTGCATGACGTCATGACATTCCATTGCATCAATCTAGGGGATCATAAAAACGAACTACGAAAACCTGATTCTGTGGATGTAATCCTAAACACTTACCTTAATTCACCTCCTAGAAACACCCTGCCTTCGAACACATACCCGAATTGACCTTCGAACGCATGTCCGACTCATCCTCCATGTCGACCCCATCACAACCGCTGTGAACATTTGTCTAAAAGAATTGCTTCCCAAAAATGAATCTAGCTTCTAAAAGAGTCCAATCCAAGTGCACTTGTTCAAAAGGGTCACTCTCCTCGAAAAAAGGGGGAAAAAAAAAGAAAAGAAAAGAGAAAAGGAATCGTAAAAAGAAAAAACGAGGAAGTGACCCTTGGTGCCTGAATATTGATTCATCTCCCATCCCTTGAAATCAGGAAGAAAGGAAGAAGTCATAATACAAGTGTTCTCCCACCACCTTCAGCCTTTCACAAAACACCATTCTACCAAACACCCGTCGTCTTAATCTCAAACCCGACATCACATCCACAGATACGTAGGTAACCCGGTAATGGGCTCGGTCTATTGGTGGTTCCCAAATTGATTCAATGGAAAGATTGCTAGATGCGTTTGCCACACTGTTGATTGTATTCAGGCCTCCCTAGTAGTCATAGGGCCTTTCTTTTTTACTTTTATTTTATCGTCAATCGAGTCCGCCTCTCCTAAGAAGATATATTGTGAATTTGGTCATCAATTGTCATGCATCTTTGATGGTCTCCCAATAGCACTTTGGTTTCTCACTAACCCCTCTTTGAAATTGATAGTTTTCCTCTCCATTAGTCATCCGAGTATACCGAGTCCGAGTGGTCTTGATCTTGTCTAAGGCTCTGTGATCTCAATATTCTGTGTCTATGGTTGCTACTCCCAAAAAAGGAAAAAAGAAAAAAAAGAAAGAAAAGAAGAAAGAGAAGCCTGTTAGGTTGAAAACCCGAGAGGGCAGCCTAGGCAAAAGTTAAGGCCGAAACGAAAATGGGATAAGTAACCGATGACAACAAAGAGTCATCCATGTGTTAGATCACTCATCAGAGATAGACCAGTCGGTTGACAATGTCATCATCAATGAAAGGGGTATAGAAGCATCTGGGCACATTGCCCCCATCTATTGTCAAATGGGTATCCACTCGTCCATCCACCTTACTCTGATTAGACAATTTGCCCATCAAGACCTTTTTGACAAGGAATGCTTACCTCTAGGGTCTCAGCTAGAATTTGAAATGAATGGGCTCATAGTCATTGGGTGTCTTTTTCTTTGAGGCTTTGGGATTTTTAATGGGATAACTCGCTTTTTCTCAAACTGCTTAACTCTCACCTTAGCTCGAAGGGTTTTTAATACTCATGCATCATACTAGGGGCATTCACATTCGAGTGCACTACGTCAAAGGTAGAAAGTACATACATCCAAACATGCATGTAGAAGTAGATGGCACTTGCATCAAAGGGGAAAGGGGAGACAAAAGAAAGGAAAAGAAGAGGAAAGAGGAAGAGAGCAAGACGTGAAGAGAGAAAAAGGGGAAAACATGTCATAAGCACTTGCATCTAAAAGACAAGCATGTAGAAGTTAGGGGCATCCCCATGCATTGAAAAGACGACACACTTAGACATGATCATGCATCACTCACATGTAGGACATGAATTCCTGGATAAGGTAGACTTGGTTGAGGGTAAGGCGTCAACAAAGGTGACAACACCATGAATCCATCACTTAATATAGACTTACATTTCCTAAGGTTGTTAGTTGAAGGGGCATGGCATGAACAAATCTTGTAGATAATGAGAATTGTAGACAAGGGACATGTCATGCTTTGTTCCTCTGGCTCGTCAAGTCAACAACACACAATAGAGGCACATCTACCTTGAGAATTAGACTTGCATCATGACATTAAGGCTATGGCGGGCCCATAATCCGGTTCAATGAGATTGCAAGGGGCATGCTACCCCATCATTGGAGTTTACTTTCCCGGGCATGCTACCCCCATGCGGATTTGAGAATTGCTTGGGGCATGCTACCCCGTGAGGTTTGAACCAATTTTTGGGGCATGCTATCCTGCTTTGATAAATTGACTGCCAGGGGCATGGCGGGCCCAATTATCTGATTATGACTAGGAAAGGTAGATCGCCTATTTGGCCAAGGGTTAGGACACCCAGGATGATTGCGGGCTAGGGGCACACTAGACCATAACTAGATGATGCTAGGGACAACTTGAGAATTTCGAACCAGGGGCATGGCGTGGCGGCATTTAGGCAAGGGGAAAGACACACCCAACAAAGCCATGATGAGATACTGGTGACATATACCTCGCTTTTGATTTGTATGTCTCAAGGGGCACAACTGTTAGTTATATGCCCAAAAGCCAATCTATGAATAATTGTAGTCATGTATATACTTTGAGGTTATTCCAATAAATATGATTATGAGATAATTGCTTGCACATATTTATAACCCTAGTTCATATTTGATATATTCTTAAATGTCCCTAGTCGGTTATTATTACGGATGGGTTGTAATAATAAATTAAGACTAGCGTATGTTGAGAATTTATATGTGATATGAATTCAACATACGGGTACAAGTTAGAGAACTTGTGAACCGGACCGACCCACATAAGAACACTACATGGAACGTTATATGTATCTCATTAGTGTTTCTTATAGATGTATTGTCCTTCGACCTGAGATCGTCAAGGTATCTAACATATGAATCATGTACTTTGATATTATTCCTAGTCATCCGTAACTGGGTGGACATAAGGGTAATCATTGGGTATATGATGATTATGTAGTGGGTTTTGATTGATCAAGACGGGATTCGTTCGACCCATATAACGGGTATATTATCATATGGTTTCTTGATAGAGTTGAACTGTTAAATGCATGGCCATGCTCGGATTAGATGATATGGTGATATCACGGGTATCCGTTTTATACAGTTATCTCGGGGATCAAGAAACATAGATTAAACATATACGAGATTGGCATATTCCATGTTTCGTGTTTGATCTTGATGATGGGACGAAAGGACGATGACATGTTCCGAGGCATAGAGAATCAGTACTGATCTTGTCGTTCGGGTAGCAATGATGTGTTGCTAGACGCCGCTCCTTGCTTATAACTGTAAAATGAGATTTTACGATTATTGCCTGATGTTACAAGTGCCTACAGGGTCACACACATAGAACCGTTGATTCGAGCAGATGGTTGAACCGTGGTTGGACCAAGGTCGGTTTTTGCACAATTATTAGCTGAATAATTGGCCAGACATTAGTGGTAAGGTGGTGTGTTTTCAGGTTGTCCATTAGTGGAGGCATGATAATGAATGCCATTATCTTGTCACCTAATGGGGCCTTATGTTGGCCATTATGCTAATGGACTTTTATGAGTGGGATTGGGCACTTTGTGGTGATCAGATCACTCTCTACATTCTGCTCCCTCTCTCTGACATTTTGCTTCTGCAAAATTTAGAGAAAACACCACACACACCTCTTCTTCATTCTTTGTGAAAGAAAGAAGATAACCATACATACAAACACCACAAGGTTGTTGCTTCCGGTTTACTCTTGCTAGAACTTCAGTCCGAGAGTGCTCGAGGTTTGATTCGTAAGACGACTTCAAGCCAATCACGGTTCGTGTGGATACCGTAGAGGAGCCAGGCCGTTGTCTTGCTCTTGCTGATTCCGTCCAGCATTTAGGTGAAAGATCCTAATACTACAGGTACGAAAATTTTGTCATACGGTTTATGCATGCTTCACTTGGTTCTTGGTTAAGTTTCCTTGTTTACGCTGCATATTGTGCTTGTTATGAGTGTCATAATAGCTCTAGGAGACTTACAGTGGTAGCGAAGCCTCTTGTGAAGCTCTAAACCGGATTTATGTGCATATGTTGATATGTTCATGCATATATATATGATATGTTATATGTGATATAGCTTGAACATGCTAGGCAAATGTGATATGTTGTTTTCAAATATGTATATGTGATATATGTATTGATGATGATGTTTGTCAAAAGAGTTTTGACAAAGAGAACTTGATTGGTATGTGATATCAATCAAAGAGTTCTTGGCAGTAAGTCGAAAGAGTTCGATTAGGAAAAACCGAGTGTCGGTTTGTGTTTAGAACGATTGTAGTTCAAGTTCCGCAGGCCCAGAACATCGATGTTGGTAGGACTAACATCGATGTTCATGTTTTGATTAGCCTTTGCCGAGCCGAATTAACATCGATGTTGTATGGACAACATCGATGTTCTAAGTAGGCTGGTTTTGGCCGAATCAAAATAGCATCGATGTTGAGATATCAACATCGATGTTGACTAGAAGAGGCCTTGGCAGAACTCTCAAAACATCGATGTTTAAGAGTTAAACATCGATGTTATTTGAGCTCGGCCAAATTGTTTTGAGTTCCAGAGCTCCAACAACATCGATGCTGTAATGTCCAACATCGATGTTCTTGAGTTCCAGAACCCAAACATCGATGTTTAAATGTTAAACATCGATGTTAAAATGCTACTGCCAAAAGTTGAACTTCTCAGAATCTCAACAACATCGATTTTTGAAAGTTCAACATCGATGTTATTGAGCTACTGCCAAAAAGTTTGGAGTTCAAGTTACACACAACATCGATGTTGTAATGTCCAACATCGATGTTATGGAGCTACTGCCAAAATTGTTTGTAGCTCGAGTTCTCACAACATCGGTGTTGTAATGTCCAACATCGATGTTATTGAGCTACTGCCAAAGAGTTGGGACAATTTGATTGTCACAACATCGATGTTACAAATGGTAACATCGATGTTATCATATAATTTTTGGGCTACCTCTGCCGTGCTACCTCTGCGTAGCGGCTTATATTGCATACGATGCATTGTTATTGTATATGAGATATATAATTTGTAACTTACATGACATCAATGTATGATTTATCAAGAATATATGCATGAGTTGTATGAACATATATTGGTGAAATATTAAGTTCTTAGTTGCCTTCCATGATAAGCACTCATCAAGCTTAAGATCAACAATAGGTAGTTTTTGCCAAAGCAAGGTGCCATTGTTTATCCTAAGAAGGTGCGAGTGGATAATTGTAATATCTCGATTGCTTATTGTGGGTGTGGACTTAACTAGGTTATCTTAATAGGATTAAGGACCTAGAGGCAAGGGTTGAGCAATGTCTATAAGATAGACTTGGACAAGGTGTTGTTCACTCAACTATCCAAGAGTTACATAGAGATGTAATTGACAAGAGTTGTCTACCTAAATAGCTATGATGTAGGTGATCAGCCAAAGCTGACTTATGTTGTAGTGAAATATGGATCTTGGCCTACTTGTTGTCATTTTATTGATTCATAGTAGGAGCATCATTTAATTAAATTCCTTGTTAAATGATTTATGTATGCATGACTCTTATTTGTGTGAGTTGATCTTTGTTGTAGAATTACCATGGCACAAAACACAGGTACATTGTCATTGCGATCAGTCCTTGAGAAGGAGAAACTTAATGGGAACAATTTCCTAAAGTGGTATCGCAATCTGAGGATCATCCTCAGACAAGAAAAGAAACTGTATGTCCTCGAAGGGCCTGTTCCGATTGAACCGGCGCCTAATGCACCAAGGGCAGAAAGAGATGCTTACAAGAAGCATCTTGATGATGCAGTGGATGTTTCATGCTTCATGCTTATGGCCATGGAATCTGAAATTCAGAAGCAACATGAGCTAATGGGGGCGTTCGATATGATCGAACACCTTAAGATGCTCTTTGAGGAGCAGGCTAGGCATGAGAGGTATGAGACCTCCAAAGCATTATTCCAATGCAGAATGGCTGATGGATCACCCGTGAGGCCTCATGTGCTCAAAATGATCGGATACATTGAGAGCCTTGAGGGTCTAGGGTTTCCTTTGCAAAAGGAATTGGCTGTGGACCTTGTCTTGCAATCGTTGCCGGACAGTTATAGCCAATTCGTGATGAACTTCAACATGAACCATCTTGACAAGTCGTTGTCAGAGTTGCTCAACATGTTGGGGACAGCTGAACAACAAATGAGGACAAATAAGTCCAACATTCTGTTGTTTGGCAAGGGCAAAGGAAAGGGTAAGGCAAAGTATGACAAGAAGAAGAAGGGTGCCAAAAGGTTTGGTGCTTGTGCTTCTGCTTGTGATCATGTGCTGAAACCCAAGGGTGGAGTTGCAAAGGATGGACATTGTTTCCATTGCAACAAACCGGGCCATTGGAAGCGCAACTGCCCAGTTTACCTTGAAGAGGTAAAGAGGAACAAGAAGGGAAGTGAGACTTCTACTTCAGGTATTTTCGTTATAGAAGCTAATATTTCTACTTCTGCATCATGGGTATTAGATACCGGATGTGGTTCTCACATTTGTGTAAATGTGCAGGAACTAAGAAAGAGTAGAAGGTTGGCGAAGGGTGAAGTAGACCTACGTGTCGGGAATGGAGCAAGGGTTGCTGCATTAGCCGTAGGGACTTATTTTCTATCTTTACCTAGTGGCTTGGTTTTAGAACTTGATGATTGTTATTTTGTACCTTCCATTAGCAGAAATTTGATTTCTGTATCTTGTTTGGACAAGAAAGGATTTTCATTTGTAATAAAGAACAAATGTTGTTCAATTTATTTCAATGATGTATATTATGGTGGTGCAAATTTAAGCAATGGATTGTATGTTCTAAACCTTGAGATGCCGATCTATAACGTTAGTACGAAGAAGGTTAGAATAAATGATTCTAATGAAACCTACCTTTGGCATTGTCGTTTAGGCCATATAAACGAAACTCGCATTGCGCAACTCCATAAAGATGGATTGCTAGACTCATTTGATTTTGAATCATATGAGACATGTGAGTCATGTTTGTTAGGCAAAATGACTAAGGCTCCCTTTAAGGGTAAAGGTGAAAGAGCCTCGGACTTATTAGGTCTCATACATACTGATGTATGTGGACCAATGTCTACACAAGCTAGAGGTGGTTTTCAATACTTCATTACGTTTACTGATGACTTCAGTAGATAAGGCTAAGTGTATCTAATGAGACACAAGTCGGAATCCTTTGAAAAGTTCAAAGAATTTAAGAATGAAGTACAGAATCAACTCGGGAAAAGTATTAAGATGCTTCGATCAGATCGAGGCGGTGAATACTTAGACCGAGGTTTTCTTGACTATCTAAGGGATTGTGGTATAGTATCACAACTCACTCCACCGGGTACGCCTCAATGGAATGGTGTATCCGAAAGGAGGAACAGAACCTTGTTGGACATGGTTCGTTCGATGATGAGTCAAGCTGACCTTCCTTCCTCCTTTTGGGGACATGCACTATTGAGTGCTGCTTTTACACTTAACCGTGTTCCGTCTAAATCAGTCGAAAAGACGCCATATGAGATATGGACTAGGAAGCGTCCCAATTTGTCTTTTATGAGGATTTGGGGTTGTGAGGCTTACGTAAGACGTGAAGCTTCGGATAAACTTGGCCCAAAATCTGAGAAGTGCCTATTTGTAGGTTACCCTAAGGAAACTAAAGGGTATAACTTCTATAATCCCACCGACCACAAAGTGTTTGTTGCTCGGACTGCAATTTTTCTAGAAAGATAGTTTATTTCTAGAAGAATCAGTGGGAGGAAAGTAGAACTCGAAGAAGTTTGAGACCTAGAGACTGAGATGGAACAAGAACAGGAACCATAAGATGTTGTAGACGAGAATCCTGTTCCTGTAACACACGAACCACGTAGGTCAGATAGGATTCGGCATGAGCCCGAGAGATATGGATTTCTCGTGACTCATACCGGTGAAGTGATGCTCATAGATGATGATGAGCCCACTACCTATCAGCAGGTCGTTACGGGTCCGGACTGGCAGAAGTGGCTAGAAGCCATGAATTCGGAAATGGAATCCATGTATCAAAACAAGGTATGGACCTTGGTTGATCCACCCGAAGGGGTAAAACCCATAGGGTGCAAGTGGGTCTTTAAGAAAAAGACCGACATGGATGGTAATGTGATTACCTATAAAGGGCGATTGGTTGCAAAAGGTTTCAAACAAGTTCATGGTATAGACTATGATGAAACCTTCTCACCAGTTGCCATGGTTAAATCCATCCGGATTCTTTTGGCTATCGCCGCATACCATGATTATGAGATATGGCAGATGGATGTCAAAACCGCTTTCCTTAACGGAAATCTTTTAGAAGATGTGTATATGACACAGCCTGAGGGTTTTGTCGATCCAAAGAATGTCAACATGGTATGCAAATTGCAAAGGTCCATTTATGGACTTAAGCAAGCTTCAAGGAGTTGGAATCTTCGTTTTACTGATGTAATCAAAGAGTTTGGTTTCATCAAAAATGAATATGAACCATGTGTTTACAAGAAGGTTAGTGGGAGCACTGTAGTTTTCTTGTTGCTATATGTTGACGACATTCTGCTCATTGGGAATGACATTCCGACACTACAGTCTGTAAAGGCTTGGTTAGGAAAGAATTTCTCAATGAAGGACTTAGGAGAAGCTGCCTATGTGTTAGGCATAAAGATCTGTAGAGATAGATCCAAAAGGCTTCTCGGACTAAGTCAGAGTACGTATATTGGCAAGGTGCTAAAGAGGTTTAGCATGGAAAATTCCAAGAAGGGATTTTTGCCTATGACACATGGCGTCTCTCTCTCAAAGTGTCAATTTCCTAGTACATCTAAAGAGAGAGAGCGGATGAGTCAGATCCCTTATGCTTCGGCAATAGGATCTATCATGTACGCCATGTTATGTACTCGACCGGATGTCGCTTATGCTCTGAGTGTCACGAGCAGGTACCAATCTGATCCCGGTGAGAGTCACTGGATAGCGATTAAGAACATCCTTACATACTTGAGAAGGACTAAAGATGCATTCCTGGTTTACGGAAGCGTAGATGAGCTTGTTGTAAAGTGTTACACCGATGCTAGCTTCCAAACTGACAGGGATGACTTCAGATCGCAATCAGGATATGTGTTTTGTCTTGGAGGTGGTGCTGTATGCTGGAAGAGTTCTAAGCAAGAGACAGTTGCAGATTCTACAACCGAGGCTGAGTACATTGCAGCCTCAGATGCAGCGAAAGAGGCTGTTTGGATTAAGAAGTTCGTAACTGAACTCGGCGTGGTTCCTAGTATTGAGA
>JAKUCV010003945.1:11546-29622 GCA_028386065.3 Turnera subulata | reverse complement strand
CAACTTGATTATTCTCCACTAACTCAACTAACAACTTGATCACACTAATGCAGCTTGATCACATAATCTAACACTCCCCCTTGACCAAGCTGCACTTCATATTCAACATGTTCTTCAACAAATCAAACCTGTTCTTGGGCAAAGGCTTTGTGAACAGGTCCGCCAATTGCATTTTGGAGGAGCAGAATAAGACTTGAACTTCTCCTTCACTTTCAGCTTCTCGAATCACATGAAATCTAATCTTGAAATGCTTAGTTCTGCCATGATCAATTGGATTCTTAATCATTGCAATAGTGGACTGATTGTCACAGAATAGCTCCATAGGTTCTTCTTGCTCCATCTTCAAATCTGACATGATCTTCCTGAACCAAACAACTTGATTTACAATTGAAGCAGCAGCAAGGTACTCTGCTTCAGCTGTGGATTGAGCAACAACAGTTTGTTTCTTAGAACACCACGAAAATGCATTTGAACCAAACAAGAAAACATAACTTGTTGTGCTTTTCATGTCATCTACACTTCCAGCCCAATCACTGTCACAATATGCCTTCAATTTTGCATCTTCAAATGAGCTGTAATGAAGACCAAGATCAGTAGTGCCTTTAACATATCTGAGCACTCTCTTCATCACAGCAGCATGACTCTTCTTAGGAGCATTTATAAACCTTGAAAGCAAGTTAGTTGCAAATAATAGATCAGGACGAGTTGCTGTAAGGTACAACAAACTTCCTACACAGCTCCTGTACATCTCAATTTCAGCATCTTCTTCATCTACATTCTTTGCAAGCTTGGTGTTTTGAATCAATGGGGTTGGCACTGGATTGCAGAAGTCCATCTTGAATTTTTTCAAGATAGTTTCTACATACCTCTTCTGAGAGATCATAATTCCTTCATCACTTTGCATCACCTCCATTCCAAGAAAGTAGTGCATCAATCCCAAATCTGACATTTCAAATTCTTTCATCATTTCAGTTTTGAAAACTGAAATTTTGCTGTGATCTGCTCCGGTAATTAGCATGTCATCAACATAGAGGGAGACTATGATCAAATCATCACTTGAGCTGCCTTTAACATACAATGTTGCCTCACTTTCACTTCTCTTGAATCCTTGTTGAACCAAGTGGTTGTCCATGCGATTATACCAAGCTCTTGGAGCCTGTTTTAGTCCGTAGAGAGCTTTCTTCAACCTGTAAACATGATCTTCTTTTCCTTCCACAATAAAGCCTTTAGGTTGCTCAATGTAGACTTCTTTTTCTAGAATTCCATTTAGAAATGCAGATTTCACATCTAGATGGAATACCTTCCACTTGTTTTGAGCTGAAATGGCCAGGAGCAATCTGATTATGTCAAGGCGCGCCACCGGTGCAAATGTCTCAAGAAAATCAAGGCCATATTGTTGTGCATAGCCTTTGACCACCAGTCTAGCCTTGTACTTGGAAATGGTTCCATCAGGATTCATCTTAGTGCAAAACACCCACTTGACTCCAATGATCTTTTGATTTCCAGGCCTTACAACTAGTTCCCAAGTTTGATTATTGTTGATCATGCCAATTTCTTCCTCCATGGCCCTCTTCCAATGCTCTTGATTTGCTGCCTCTTCATAACAATGTGGCTATATTTCTACAAAATTACACCTCTCATAAACATCAGCAAGTGTCCTAACCTTCATTGGAGGTGTGTCTAAATCATAATCCTCTTCATTTAGAGGATGATCTTCCTGCACTTGATCTTCATCTACTTCAGCTGCGTTGCTAGGATTGTTCTTGATTGCCTTCTTTTCTTTCCAATCCCAATAAGCTTCTTCATCCACTTTGACATCTCTTGAGGTGATTACTTTGTCATTTTCAATCATGAACACCCTGTAGCCTTTAGATTGACTACTATATCCCAATAGTATTTCCCTTTCAGCTTTAAAATTCAGCTTCCTCCTCTTTTCATCTGGAATATAAACATAGCAAAGAGAACCAAACACTTTAAGGTGCTTAACTATTGGTTTCTTGCCAGTACAAGCTTCAATGGGAGTCATCCCATCAACTGACTTTGTTGGTAACCTATTGATGAGATAGACAGCCGTATAGGTAGCTTCAGCCCAAAAACTTTGAGGAAGCTTCTTCTCCGCAAGCATGCTTCTTGCCATCTCCATCACTGTCCTGTTCTTCCTTTCTACCACACCATTTTGTTGAGGTGAATATGGATTCCACTTGAGTTGCAAAAATCTTCAAACATATTTGAAATGAATTCTCCCCCTCTATCTGATCTCAGCTTCTTCAATCTACAACTATTTTGAGTTTCTGTCATGCTCTTGAATTTCTTGAAAACTTCCAAAGTTGCCAACTTATTCTTCAAGAAGTAAATCCATGTCATGCGAGTTAGATCATCAACGAATAGTATGAAGTAGAGAATACCACTTAAAGAAGGTGTATGCATTGGACCACAAAGGTCGGTGTGCACCAACTCCAGCTTCTCCAAGGTTCTTTTTTCTGCTGCAGCCGGAAATGAGTCTCTATGCATCTTTCCCAATTGGCATGGTTCACAAACTTCTCCAAGAATTTGTATTGAAGGCAAATCTCTGACATACTCCTTTTTTGCAGCAAGCTTCAAGGAATGCAAGCTAGCATGGCCATATCTTTTATGCCACAAACTACTTTCATCTACCTCACATTCATTTACCATCTCTTTATGCATGCTCAAGTTCATAGGAAATGCTTTGTTCTTCATTTTAGTTTTGCAAACAGTTTTGCCATTCACCGAGATCACACAACAATCATCTTTAAATTTTACCTTATACCTATTTCTAGTCATTTGAGGCACACTCAAAAGATTGTGCTTCAATCCAGGAACTAGCAAAACATCTTTAATGAATTTACTAACTCCATCATAGTTTATAGAGACAGTACCTCTTCCTTTTGATTTGAGGATGGCACCATCAGCTGTCTTGACTTCCGCACGGATTGATTCGTCCAAGTCCAAAAACCACTTTGAATTTCCCGTCATGTGACTAGTACAGCCACTGTCAATGTACCATACACCATTTTCTTGCTTCTCTGAATTTTCACTTGCCATGAATATAAATTCTTGTTGATTTCTTTCAACTGGCTGAGCTTGTTGCCTTGTTTGTGGTTGTTCTTGCACTTGTTGTTGGGCTTGATTCTCTCCATTTTGTTTAGCTCTGCAAAAACGTTCAATGTGCCCAATTCTGTGACAAAAGTTGCACTTCTTGTTTTTCCAGCACCTCTGCTCCAAATGATTTGTTTTTCCACAGTGTTTGCAAGGTGAAAAAACGGTTTGTGAACTTGAGGCCTCCTGTTGGTACTTGTTTGTGCTTGGTGCTGGTTTTTGTTTGGCTTTAAATTTGTTGTTGTTAACATTTTTCTGCTTGGCTTGGAAAGCCTTCTCAATCCCAGCTTCAATTTTTCTCCCATGCCTTTGCTCATGAACTTCTAACTTGCCAACAAGTTCAGGAACCGACATCTGAGTGATGTCTCTTGATTCTTCAATTGCAGCTACCTTTGCTTCAAATCTATCAACAATGGTTTTTGTTTGGCTTTAAATTTGTTGTTGTTAACATTTTTCTGCTTGGCTTGGAAAGCCTTCTCAATCCCAGCTTCAATTTTTCTCCCATGCCTTTGCTCATGAACTTCTAACTTGCCAACAAGTTCAGGAACCGACATCTGAGTGATGTCTCTTGATTCTTCAATTGCAGCTACCTTTGCTTCAAATCTATCAACAACCGTGTTGAGAATTTTCTCAACTACTCTGACCTCTGGGATCACTTCTCCATACAATCTGATTTTGTTGACAATGCTTTGAGCTTTTGAAGCATACTCCCTTATTGTTTCAGCTTCTGACATCTTCAACATTTCAAATTCTCTTCTCAAAGATTGCACCCTTATTTGCCTTGTTTCCTTGGAACCTCTGAACTGCTTCTCAAGGATTTTTCATGCTTCTTTGACTGTTGTAGCTCCTACAATCAAAGGAAAAATATCCTCTGAAACCAAGGAGAACATAAACGAAATTACAGTATTGTGTTTCTACAATCGATCGTTATATGTTCTCAATTGATTTACAGACATTTCTTCAATGTCTTCTTCTTCAGTAAAACCTTCTTCTACCAAGAACCACAAACCATTAGCTACAAGGAAGGACTTCATCCTTATAGCCCAATAGTTGTAGTTTTCTCCTTCAAAAATAGGTGGTAGGGGTAAGGAAGAGGTGGTTCTATTAGCAGGTTGTGTATTCATTTTGAGGGTAGGTGTTTAAGAAAGTGTTTAGGCTAATTTGATGTGGTTTCAACAAAAATAGGGCAGGCCTGAAAGAAGGAACCTGCTCCGCTACCAATTGTTGGCTTTTGATCTTCAATCAAATTCTGAAATGGCTCAATAACATCGATGTTGCACTTTGCACATCGATGTTTAGAGGCTCTGAATCTTCAATGAATTAGACAGTGCACTTAGAAAATCGATGTTGCAATTATAACATCGATGTTGAAATGCTACTGGTCTTCAAATGTTTCTGCCGTCAACTTAGAACATCGATGTTGGGGACAAGAACATCGATGTTGAAATACTACTGGAACTTTGTAAACACTCTAGAACATCGATGTTGGAACAAGAACATCGATGTTGGAATCAATTTGGAAATTGGCAGAAGGTTTTGAACATCGGTGTTGGGATTTGAACATCGATGTTCAAGTTGAAGATTTCTGAAAAATTTCCAGATTTCAGCAGAACACTCAAATTGGTTTTCTTGGTTACTGTTTTATTGGTTTTCTCTCAAATCTCACAATCTCTCGACTTGAACACTAAATGAACAAGTTAAGGATCACTTTGTGAAGTGAAACACACCCAATACTCTTTTATTTTCACTTGATTACAACTGATTACAAGACTCAATATATAGGCAGAAAATCAGCCTAAAATCCAACTTGCTGCAGCAACTTGCATGCAGCCCATACCTTCAACCCATACTTCTTAGTGCAGCATGGAGACCCATAATCTGGTTAGTTGAACATGAGGCCTACCAAGAATGATCAGATAACAAAGAGAACATTACAATAACAAAAAGACACACACAACTATTCCTAACACACTTAAGTTGATGGGACAAACCATACAACTTGATTATTCTCCACTAACTCAACTAACAACTTGATCACACTAATGCAGCTTGATCACATAATCTAACACTATAGAGACCTGAAATTTTGAAACTTCACCTGATAAATTGTATAGCAGATCACTTGCTTCTTCCTTCGTATTCTGTATGTAATCATGTAGCTGATATTGAACGAGTTACTGGGGTATTAGCGTTAGCCAGAGTGGAGTTTCCAGGTCCTGAAACTGTTATGACTGATGAGAAGTAGGCATTCTGTGCTTGATCTCCCACAAAGATTGGCTGCATTCCTGCATGCTGCCCCGTCAGTTCTTCTTCCTCTGGAATTTTTGATTCTGAAACCAAAACTCATATCTTGTAATTTGGCATCTGGGTACACCCTCCCTTTATCTTTGCCAGGCTTCACTGGACAAGATTTCTTTGGCCTTTTCAACCGAAGTGTACTCATGCTTCAATCCTGGAATCCTATTTACATCTCTCCCATAACTTTGGAACGCAATTCTGTTGAAGTATCCAGGATCACTTGCAGTTTTGTTGCTCCAAACTTGTCCGAAGATGCCAGTGGTGTTCCTGATTGACCAAACTGCATGGAACCTCAAACTCAGCCTTATTGAGCAATCGCCAACATAAGAACTATCTGAATACTTAGCTGCGCTTAAGATTGCTGCAATCGCCAACATAAGAACTCATATCCATATGGTTGATTTCTTCATGCTTGGTGATGATAAGTGAGGGTCAGAAATTGAATTGGAAGAGTAGCACAGTTGCACTTTCCATTGCACCCCCAAAGAATTTGGAGGCCTAATAATTGTAACTTGGTTTAAGTTTTTCTCCCCTTGACTAAGCTAACATCCTTTTGTAAATGCAGATCAAAGTGATTGCTCCTCCTTTATGGAAATCGAAACAAACCACCATTTATTTTAGTTTTTTTTTTTAATTTTTCCTCAAGTTGGCGGACTAGTGGCACAATTTCTAACCACTGTGGCTTACGCAGGTTAAGCACAGAACACATCCACTTATTTCTCTGATCCATATATGTACAAAATGATCCAAAATGATTTATAAGGGTCAAGCTCTCTCTCCAATGGCCCCTAGTAGTGAAGCTGCGTAAATCCAGCCAATGTTCAGTACATAATGAGCACCAACTTCACCAACTATCCAAAAGGAACCAAATTCAAGAAAATGTTTGACGTACAGAGAAAGATAGGCAGGACCCTCACTAGCAATCGCCAATTTCTGCAAGCTTTAGTGAAGACGATATGATCCTCAAAACTGTCCATTAAGTTCCCCCAAAATCCATTGTTTGGTATTATCAGGAACTACACAAAACACTAAAGTGGGTAAATTTGTGCTAATTGGAGGGAATTATAGATATTTGTTTCGCAGCCCATTTGCATCAAGCCCACTTGAGTACCAAAATCATCTGGAAAAGGCCCAACTTTATAAGACGGAGAAAAAAACGACGCCGTTGCCGGGGATCGAACCCGGGTCACCCGCGTGACAGGCGGGAATACTCACCACTATACTACAACGACCTTGTTGTCAATCTTCGATCAAGAAACCCTTGGATATCGAAAATGACTGCCGGGTATAACCTAAACTAGAAGTCCGGCCTCGCTTTGCTTCGGGAGGTGATGTCTAACCTTTTATACGTTGTAAATAATTCATGCCTATTTGACTTTGTTAATAATTCTTATTGAACATCGGTTACTGTTTTATTATCAAAAAAAAAACATCGGTTACTTTTAATTGCAACACATAAATACAATTTTTATGTTTCCATGTGAGAAAATCATCCGTCACTTGTTATTTGGTAAAATAGGAAAAATATAAGTACATGTCTCCTTGTTTTGTGCTCAGGTCCATTTTAATGTATGACTTAATTGGAACTTTTGGCCTAAAATTTGTAAATAACTAACTTGTAGTAATGAATAGATGCCTGGAGTCAGTGGAGAGCATCTCTAATCACTGTTTTCCGGTAGATGCGTGCTATTAGATGTTATTTCTTTGCTATCAAGCTTCCAATCTTGGTTATGTGATTATGTTTAGTAGGTCATTGAGGCAGTGCATTTGCTTGCCTAGATATATGCCTCTCTAGTCCACATACATCTGGGATGCAGGTGTACCTGATTGATCAGTCAGGGAGATTGTTTTGTAGAATTCCTGAGAGAAATGTTGTTTCTTGGACAGCCATGATTGGCGGGTTTGCTTGGAATGGTTTCCATCAAGAAGCATTGCTGCTTTTTCTTGAGATGATGAGGAGCACTGGTATCAGACCAAACAGGGAGACTATCATTTCACTTGCTTATGCTTGTGCTGCAATATGGAGTTTCCTCCTCTTGGCAAGTATAGTTAAACTCCTACCTGATCATTAATGGCTTGGAGGACAATGGCAGGTTATGTAAGAGCCTTATTCACATGTATATTTCGCTTGGTATCTTGGATTATGCGCACTGTATATTCAACAAATCAACGCAGAATCAATGTAGTCCAGTCAGTTAATTGTTTGATTAGCGGTTATGTTCGAACTGCCCAGTTGGAGAAGGCTCAAAACCTATTTGACTCTGTACCCATCCGGGATAATTAAGGTAACATGGACTTCAATGATCGATGGTTATTTCGATATTGGACATGTATCCAAGGCTTGCCACCTATTCAATAACATGCCTGACAAGGATGCGATTGAATGGACAGCAATGGTTTCAGGGCATGCCCAGAATGAGCTTTTCTCTGAAGCTACCTATTTCTTCACTGAAATGCGGTCTCATGGTGTTTCTCCTCTGCATTCTACATATTGCCATTCTGTTTGGAGCTTCAGGTGCAATGGCATGTCTT
The DNA here is from genome assembly GCA_028386065.3 of Turnera subulata. Lineage (NCBI taxonomy): Eukaryota > Viridiplantae > Streptophyta > Magnoliopsida > Malpighiales > Passifloraceae > Turnera > Turnera subulata. The sequence continues at coordinate 21,675 of JAKUCV010003945.1, read as the reverse complement.
GACTATGGGAGGCAGTTGCATAGCATGCTGATCAAAGTGTTGGCTTTTTGTCCCTGTTGGTGCAACCTAAACAAGGAGCCTTGAAAAACAATTTTTGGTTTTATACCAATTGTTGGCTTTGATCTTCAAATTCTTCAGATTAAGCAAAAGAACATCGATGTTGTGTCAATAACATCGATGTTTTGATGATTCGGAAACTTCAAATAAACTGCCGAACAGCTAGAACATCGATGTTTGAGTCTAAACATCGATGTTTAGATGATTCGGAAACTTCAAATATTGGGCAGAACTGATAAAACATCGATGTTTTAATCAAAACATCGATGTTGCTACAGTGAAATTCTGGAAATTCCAGAATTCTGCAGAAACGCAAAAAACTGGTTTTCTTGGTTACTTTTCAATTTGTTTTCTCTCAATTCACTCAATCTTTTGGCTTGTACACTTAATGGACAAACTAACAAACACTTTTTGAAGTGAAACACACTCAATGCACTCTTATTTCACTTGTAGAACTCAAATTACAATACTCAAAACATAGGCAGAAAATCAACTTACAGAAAACCAAGGTTGACTTTCTTGGTTACTGTTCCATTGATTTTCTCTCTAATCTCTCACAATATTTTGTTTTTAAACACTCTGAACATTTCAGAGTAACAATGAAGTGAAACACCAACGTTTTCTAACTTGATTTCACTTGAATAAAACTGATTACAAGACTCAATTTATAGGCAGAAAAACAGCCTGTACTCAACTTTGACAGCTCTACTTTGACAGCTCTATATCCCACTAAACATGACAACTCACTCTTGCTTTTCCTAAGATGCTCATAATAGAACAACACTTAATGGAAACATTACAACTCAGGACTACACTAATTACAATAACACAATACAATAATCAAAAATAAACTCCAACTAACATTCTTGAATAATTGGGTAGGACCAACCTTCAACTTGATCACAAAAAAAAATGATGCCAAACTTACTGCTGCAATTTACTGCAGCTTGTTCATATTTCCAACACAAAGCACAATCTGGCTTTGATTTGATTCTTGATAATTCTATGATCTCAATGTATGCAAAATGTGGGGAGACACAGGATGCATATAGGATATTTACAAACAAGATTTCACGTGATGTAATTTCTTGGAACTCAATGATCATGGGATTTGCAGATCATGGACGGGCAAATGAGATATTTGACGACATGCTGGAGTCTGGGACTCAACCAAATTCTGTTACTTTTTTGGGCATCCTATCAGCATGTGGCCATGCAGGGTTAGTCGGCCGGGAATGGGAGTTTTTTAAGGCTATGAGTCATGTCTATGAAACTAAACCTGGTTTGGAACATTGCGTTTCCATGATCAACATTTTGGGCCGAGCAGGAAAACTTAAAGAAGCTGAAGATTTCATCTTGGGATTGCCTTTCCAAGGAAACCAAGCCATTTGGGGGGCCATTGCTTGGTGTCTGTGGGCTCGGTGAGAAAAATGCTGAAATTGCTAAGCGTGCTGCCAGACGACTCCTTGAGCTTGACCCTTTGAATGCGCCTGCCCATGTAGTTCTCTGCAACATTTATGCCGCTAGAGGCGAGCACATTGAGGAGCAAAAGTTGAGGAAAGAGATGGGTTTGAAGGGTGTGAGGAAGGTTCCTGGATGCAGTTGGATACACTTAATTATGTGGAGGAGTTCCTTTCTTTCTGTCCGGAGATATGTTAAACCCACAAATAAACACCGTAATGATATATAGTCGTGCTGTTTGGGTGATTATTGGCATATGGCGGCCTCTGCTCCCTGTGGCTGGAAAGAAATTCTGCTACCTCTTCTTGGTTGAAGGCACTTCAGCAAGATAGTGCTTCCTTTGTCATATCCAATGCAGAAGAGCTCAATAACTGGAAAAGTCCTAAGCGCAGAATTTGCTTACTTGAAAACATACGCTGATTATTGTAACCAGTGAAAAATATTGGCTGTTATTTTATTTTTGCTTTAGCGCTTTTCCTTGTATATGTGAAAGCAGGCTTATAGTTTGTATAAAAAAAAAAAAAAAAACGAAAAAGAAACCCACAAGCAGCTGAAATGTTGATGGATCAAAATGAGGCAAGATCAGATTTTTGGAGTTTGCACTGCATGAAAACGCTCAAAAGACTGCTTCTCAGGGTTGAGGCCGAGTTGTATGAGTTGGGATTTTGCTTTTGTACATAGTCACATTCCTACATTGATTGTTGTTAGCTGCGCTTAAGATTGCAGCAATCGCCAACATAAGAACTTGTTGAGTGGGTCCAAGCTCACATGGACCAAACCTAACTTTTTCCAGGGATTAAAGTGTAAAAGGTAAAAAATGAGGGACCAAAGTGAAACTTTGGCAAAATATTGTTTATTGAAAATAATTGGTGTGTGTGTGGGCAGAGGAATAATTGGTGTGTGTGTGGGCAGAGGCAGTAAGTGACAGAGAGGAAAAACAGAGGCTGAACGGGCAGAGAGAAAAAAGAGAGAAAAGAGAGAAAAGAGAGTTTTTCTTCTAATCTTTCAAGCCATGATCGGATGGTGATTTCAAGCCCGATCGTGATGAAATTTCGGTATGTTGCTCCTGGTCTCAAGCTCTACAAAGTGAACGGAGTTGATCATTCATAGACTCCATGGTTCTGGTATTTCCTGTATACCCTTTTGTTGAACTTTGTAGTTATTTCTCTCTTGATTAGTTGGAAGAAATCCATCTATATGGTGATGTAGTTGTTGTTGTTGGAGCCAAGACTTGTTGTTCTTGATGTTGAGTTGATGTTGTAGTCTTTAGTATGAGCTAGAGATGAACAATTGATTGTAAGCCCATTATTGTTGATAGTGGAAGATTTGACGGACTTCGGTCCCGTGGTTTTTACCCCGTGTTGGGGGTTTTCCACGTAAATTCGGTGTGTTGTGGTTGTGTTGTTGCTTGCTGCTCATTACTTGATTGCTAGCATCGGAGTTGCTTTAAATTGATATCTCATTTTGATTGCGCAAAGAGGGGAAATTAATTGACTGGGTTATTCCGCTGCGCATTTGATCCCGGTTAATTGTTGTTGTGTTGAATTGGTGTGAATTTCCCCAACAACTGGTAGCGGAGCTTGGTTCATTGCGTGTGGTTTCTTGTGCATATCAAAATGGAGGATAAGGCTAGCTTGATAAAACTCTCTTCATCGAATTATTCTGTATGGAAAATGTATATGGAGGATCATTTGTATTGCAATGACTTGTTTGGGCCTATTGAGAGTGAAGGCCAAAAAGCTGCAGGTACAAGTGACAAGGAGTGGAACTCTTTGAATCGAAAAATTGTTGCTAATATCCGGAAGTGGATTGATGTTAGTGTGGTTCATCATGTTAGCAAGATCACAGATGCTTATGAGTTGTGGAAGAAGCTGGAAGATTTGTTTGAGAAGCGGAGTGCGCAGAACAAGGCCTTCTTGATTAAAAGGCTTGTGAACCTGAAGTATTCAGATGGGCAAGACATGTCAGAGCACTTAAACAACTTCCAAGGGATCTTGAACCACTTGACCACTTTGGGGATAAATCTAGATGATGAAGTGCAAGCATTGATTTTGTTGAGTTCTTTGCCAGACAGTTGGGAGACTTTGACAGTATCTCTTAGTAATTCTGCTCGTGCTGTGAAGCTCACTTTAGATGCAGTGAAGGATAGTGTGATGGATGAAGCTGCCAGGAGGAAAGAACTGGGGGTTAAGTCCACTGATTCAGAGGCCCTTGTTACAGAGAATAGGGGAAGGAGCAAGAGCAGAAAGCCGCAAGGAAGAAAACATTCCAAGTCTCGTGACAAGAAGAAAGAATGGAAGCCTAGAGAAAATTCCAAATCCAGAAGTGAGATTAGATGCTACTACTGTGACAAGCTGGGACACATCAAAAGAGAGTGTAGAAGCTTCAAGAGAGATCAAGAAAAGGAAGAAGGAAAGAAGGTTGCCAAAGAAGATTCAAGTGCAGTGGCAATTGATTCCGAGGATGATTCCTTCCTTCTATATGAGGAGGAGAGCATTAATGTTGCACAACAAGAATACACATGGGTTTTAGACAGTGGTGCTTCCCGACATGTCACACCTTGTAGAGAGTTCTTTAGTACCTACAAGAGTGGTGACTTTGGCTCATTGAAGATGGGTAACAAGTCCGATGCTCGGATTGTTGGGGTTGGTGATATTTGTCTAGAAACCAATCTTGGATTCAAGTTGCTACTCAAGGATGTAAAACATGTTCCGGATCTTCGATTGAATTTAATCTCCACCGGCATTCTTGATGATGAGGGATATCACAGTAGCTTTGGTAATGGGGTTTGGAAGCTTACGAGAGGAAAGGGTACAATTGTCTTGGCAAAAGGGAAAAAGGAGAATACTCTCTACCGGACTCAAGCAAAGCCATGCTATGATGAAGTAAATGCTGTTGAGCATGAAGTCTCTATGGAGTTGTGGCATAAGAGACTTGGGCACTTGAGTGAGAAAGGCCTACAATTGCTTGCAAAGAAAGAGTTCTTGCCAAGCTTTTCAGGTACCTTGTCTAAATCTTGCACTCATTGTTTAGTTGGCAAGCAACATAGAGTGTCTTTCCATACTTTTCCTCCATCTAGAAAAAGTAATGCTCTTGATTTAGTTCACACTGATGTTTGTTTCATGAGTGATAGATCCAATGGAGGTGCTTTGTATTTTGTAACCTTTATTGATGACCACTCTAGAAAAGTGTGGGCTTTTGTGTTGAAGAGTAAAGATCAGGTGCTTGATGTGTTCAAGAAGTTCCATGCCAGTGTTGAGAGAGAAACTGGGATGAAGTTGAAGGCTGTTAAAGCGGACAATGGTGGCGAATACCGGGGGCCATTTGAAGAGTATTGCAATTCTTATGGCATCAAGCTTGTGAAGACACCTCCCAAAACACCGCAGCACAATGGTGTAGCCGAGAGAATGAACAGAACCATTTGCAACAGAGTTGTCAGTATGCTCTCTCATGCAAAATTGCCTAAGTCATTTTGGGGTGAGGCAATGAGGACTGCGGTTGATTTGATCAATTTATCTCCTTCCACGGCACTTGATGGTGATGTTCCAGATAGAGTGTGGAGTGGAAAGAATGTGTCCTACAAGCACTTGAAGGTGTTTGGTTGTAAGGCATTTGTTCATGTGCCTAGAGATGAGAGGTCCAAGCTTGATAGCAAGACCAAGCAGTGTATCTTCCTTGGATATGGGCATAATGAGTTCGGGTATAGATTGTGGGATTTGAAGAACAAGAAGATCATAAGAAGCAGAGATGTGGTGTTCTTTGAAGACCAGACACTAGAAGATTTTGATGAGATGGAAAAGCCTAGTACTTCTTCCTCTTCTTCTAGTGAGGTACTAGGTGGCCCGAGTACAGTTCCATTTGTCCATGCTGATCACGGGGGAGATGTGCAGAATGATGATGGTGATGCAATTGGTCATGAGCCCAATGATGTTCCTATGGTTGATAATGATGCACCGGAGCATGTTGATGTGGAGCCACCACCACAACCACAGTTGAGAAGATCATCAAGAGAGCCTCAACCATCTACACGGTATCCATCCAATGAGTGGGTGACAGTTACAGATGAAGGAGAGCCGGAGAGCTATGAAGAGGCTTTGTCACTTGATGATAGAAGAAAATGGTTAGAAGCCATGCAAGATGAGATGAATTCTTTGCATGAGAACAACACTTATGAGTTGGTTGAGTTGCCAAAAGGGAGGAGAGCACTTAATAACAAATGGGTCTTTAGGCTAAAGACGGAAGAAAGTACTTCAAAGCCAAGGTACAAGGCGAGATTGGTTGTGAAAGGATTTGGTCAAAAGAAGGGGATTGATTTTGATGAAATCTTTTCTCCCGTTGTGAAGATGTCTTCTATCCGGGTTGTCTTGGGTTTGGCTGCCTATTTGGATTTGGAGATTGAACAACTTGATGTGAAGACAGCTTTTCTCCATGGTGAGCTAGAGGAAGAAATCTACATGAAGCAACCGGAAGGGTTTGAAGTCAAGGGAAAAGAGAACCTTGTGTGCAAGCTAAGGAAGAGCTTATATGGTCTTAAGCAAGCTCCGAGGCAATGGTACAAGAAGTTTGACTCCTTCATGATAGATCATGAGTTCAACAGGACTACCTCTGATCATTGTGTCTATATATTCAACAAATCAACGCAGAATCAATGTAGTCCAGTCAGTTAATTGTTTGATTAGCGGTTATGCTCGACCTGTCCAGTTGGAGAAGGCTCAAAACCTATTTGACTCTGTACCCATCCGGGATAATTAAGGTAACATGGACTTCAATGATCGATGCAGTGGTGGAGGCCCAGGGGGGCTGAGGGTGGCCATGGCCCCCTCTAGATTTTTGATTTTCCTATTTGAGTCCTATTAAAATTTACATTTGGTCCCTCTTAGATTTTATTCTTTTTACATAAGTCTTTATTATTAGGAAAAAAAATTTATATTGACCCCCTCTAAAAAATTTGTTTAGCTCCGCCATTGGATCGATGGTTATTTCGATATTGGACATGTTTCCAAGGCTTGCCACCTATGGTTGGAGGGAGAAACTTTCCTTACTAAACGATATAAGGAATGTGGCCAAGGTTGGCAAGTTGCAATACACTCATACTGATATATATGAGGCATATTGTTTTCCAGCCATCGTCTTCGAATTGGCAAGGGATCGACATGTAGATTCCTTTATCTTGAATGCCTATGACAGAAGAGGCTACCTGGTACGTGAAGGTGGCAAGTGCTGCTTGAGAGAATCGCCTTCCTTAAGGACCTTAGGCAAATATGGTGACCGTTCATCCTCCTCCTACAACAAGATTTTTTTTCTACATAAGGGGTACTTTCCCTTTGGAGGCGATCAGGAGTTTGGTCCTCGTCGACTGCGTCATCTTCCTTGATGCTTGTGATTTTTCTACTTGTTGGCCCAACTTGAACGAGTTGCGGTTGGTGGGTTGTCAGTTCTGGCCCAAACAGAAGCCGGCCAATATAGTTTTGGGTTCACAGCTCGCAAAGCTAACTATGGAATCCAACAAGTTGCCTCAAAACATCTGCAGGAGGAGTCAGATTTCAGGACCAGGGGTTAAGGTTTTTTGGCTTGTGCAAGATTGTTAGTTGCACCAGGATTTGAATTTACCTGAAGTTCACTTCCCGTCTTTGGAACAGGCGGAAGTTGATGTGTCTTACTATATTATCTTACATCCAAAGTGAGGAGTTAATCTTAATGAGCTTAGTGTAACAAGGATTGTACAGTATCAGAAGTCTTGCAAGAACAAGGTGTGTCTGAGTTTGTTCCATTTGTTACTAAGGTCTTGGAAATGCTGAATTTGTTTCATTGTCTTCTGCTACAACTCGGGTATGTCCATTAGCCACATGTTAGCAGTCTAACTACTCTTCCACAATCCCACAACAGAATGTTATCCATAACCCTAGTCGTATAGGCTCAAGATGAAGCAATTCGATTCAAATTTTTTTCACCTATATTTTTTTTTAAAAAAATGTTGACTTGGGATAGAGGGATTTTTGTCTAATTGTTTGCGGTCTACACTTTATAGATTTCTATATTAGCTTTAAAACAAACAAGTATTTCATTGGTTAAACTTTTAGTTGGCAAATCATTCTTAAAATCTGCTTCTTCTTCATCTCCCTCCAAAAATAAAGTAATAACCTGGTACAGGGATGACGATATGGTTTCACCAAGATTGAAATTTCAATGAATGAAGAATCAAGACTAAGGGCGAATTGGGAATTTTAATGATTTTTGAGAATTTATAGAATTTTGGTGTTGCAGTCACCTTAGGGTTTTGATGATGCCTCAATTCTACTCATATTAATTCACTTGCGTCAAACACAAAAAAGAACTAAAATAAAATTATCCAATTAAACAATGCTATTCATTCCAGGTGGAGATGGAGGTCGCACTACCATTTTTTAATTAAAAAAAAAGAACTCGAGCAGCTACCAACTCATGAATACATTATTGATTGGTATACAATTATTTGGATTGCCATGAAATTCAGTTAGGCCGAAGAAAGAAACTTCATGATTGGTGCACAAAGCCAATCCAAACAAGTCGAGTAACTTTGCAAAAGCTAAAAGCCTAAACACATTGTAGCGAATCCATGTCACGACCCAATATAAACTGGCAGGCCAATAATTGGGCCTTCTTGGAGCAATTTTGTGCGATTTACCACTACTAGTTACTGCATCCAAGAGGAACAGTTTCCTGTTTTTGGGTGTGTAATAATTTGGCTAAAAATTTTACTAGGAGAGTAAGGAAAGAGAAAAAAAGGAGAGGGAGGGTATACTCGTAGATTAAACAACATTATTACAGTTATGTTGACCAGCTCGCCTTAGTCGTTCTCTTCCAGATCTAACACATCATGATGTTCGACTAATTAATGTTTAGACCTAAACGTGTTCTGCACGGTATAAACCTATGAAAAAACCAGGAAGAAGACTTTATCATCTGAAGTTAAATTGCATAAATGAAAGAAAGTCGTAATCCCACATAGACAGTGGCGGATCGGGGGGGCAAGGGCACCCCCTAGGATCCAATATATATATATATATGTTTATATTGAAACCTATCAATATCCTGGCTGTGGCTTGGTGGTTGCAAGTCGTTAGTTTTTCCTCGAGATGTAGGGTTCGACTCTGTGTTGCTTTATTTTGGCCAACTTTTCTCTAATTTTGCATACCTTTCCATTTAAACCCTTATTTTCTCATACTCTTTCAATTAAGTCCCTATAAATTTATTAGAGTAGCGATTTCGGCCCCTCTTAAAAATTTTTTCTGGATCAGTCCCTGCGCATAGGCAAGCATGCACACTAGCTATTATCTATGCTTATACCATTGCAACCCAAAAAACAAATCCATGCTTATACCATTTTAGTGTTCTCATGGGTGACTAATATTTTTTTTTGCTACAATCATATTTTTTTATATATATTCACTTATATTAACTGGTCACTTGTATAGCTATAATTGAATTTTTTTGGGTACATATAATTGAATTTTTTAAAAAAAAAAACGACTCTCTTATCATGTTTCGTTTTAATTTTGAATTATCAACGTTTATGGGGATTTTGGTCCATTAGTTTTATCTTTTTAACGGTAAAAATTGGGCCACAGAGTATCATGAAAGCTTACATTTTATATTTTTTTCTTGGCTATAATGTGAATAATAATAATAAAAAAAGAATATGATTGTAGTAAGTACATTACATAATATATAACACATCTATTGTATTTTGTATGTAATAGTCGATGCTATGTGTGCTCTTCTTTGTACACGAATGACAGCAGCACGTGTCAGCTTCCGATATTACTGGATATTCATATAAAAGTGGCGGGACCATAAGAACATAAAATCAACTGCAGTGATTCGGCCTTTCGCAGAGAGACCGTAGGTGTTTCTCATGCGCACAGATGAAAAGTGAAAACAGATAACTGGGTTGAACGCTCGGCAGCCGCGCGTAGTGACACAGGTGAAAGAAAAAACATAAAGAAAGGTTCAAGGCCCCCACTTTCTTCGAGATAGAATTAACTTTTTTTGAACGGTATTAGAGATAGAATTAACAGTGACTTAACCTAGTGAATGATGAATACTGTGTAGTAATGAATACTGAATACTGCTTTATGAGAAGAAAGTGACTATGTGACTATGTGTATACCCAGTTTCTTCTGAGAAGAATATAGTGTCTAAGCCGATATTGATCATCATTCTTCTCAGTTTCTTCCCATTTGTAAGTAATGAATACTGCTATACTCTCCTGTAAGACAAAAATAAACCCTTATTTTTAGACCTAAATGTGTTCTGCACGGTATAAACCTATGAAAAAACCAGGAAGAAGACTTCATCATCTGAAGTTAAATTGCATAAATGAAAGAAAGTCGTAATCCCGCATAGGCAGTGGCGGATCCGGGGGGCAAGGGCACCCCCTAGGATCCAATATATATATATGTTTATATTGAAACTTATCAATATCCTGGCTGTGGCTTGGTGGTTGCAAGTCGTTAGTTTTTCCTCGAGGTGCAGGGTTCGACTCTGTGTTGCGTTATTTTGGCCAACTTTTCTCTAATTTTGCATACCTTTCCATTTAAACCCTTATTTTCTCATACTCTTTCAATTAAGT